>JADRCH010000267.1:2331152-2553311 GCA_019843965.1 Rhynchomys soricoides
AGAGAGAGAGAGAGAGAGAGAGAGAGAGAGAGAGAGAGAGAGCAATTAACTAATTAAAGCAATAAAATTAGTTGTTATTGTTGAATTTTTCTACATTTTATAGATGACTGCATTTTAAATGAACATGTGTTCCTTTTCTCATAGTAACAAATAGTAAATGGTTTACAACAACAACAAAAACAAACATCCATAGGCCCCATTCCTGAGCTCTTGCATCTCTTCTACATGTTAGGGGAAGGTACAAAGACACATTGATCATCCTTAAGGGTACTCTGTGCTGGAATCTTCTACTAGCTTCTGTAGACCCCTTTCTGCTCTTCTTTCAGCTCAGTGCTGCTCTGGACTGCTGTGTAGAGATTTGCTCTGGAAAGGCTCCTTTGCCTACTGGTATGAGCCAGACCTGGTCAAGGCAGAGTGTATACCTTCAGGGTCTGGGCAAATCAAGCCCCACAGCTCACGTCACCAAGTGCATCTTTCTCCTAAAGTCCTGGTGATTAGTTTCCCTGCTTGTCCCTTCAGGGCTGGCTGCAATAAGGAGTCACTGCTATCACTGCTCCAGGATTCTACCTCATTCCTTACCATTTTCTCTAAGTGTTGCCCATATCACTAAAGTCAACTATTTATTAAACTCATCCTTATAACTGACTTCAGGGAAGTTCTCCACTGAGCCAGGGATGCATAGATATCAGGCTATCACATCCTGGACCCATCATATATGTTTGTTATGGTTCAAATGTAAAAAAAGTCCTGTGGGTTGATGTGTATGAGCACTTGATTCTATAGCTTGGAGCTGTATTGAAGAGTCGAGCCTTCAGAAACAGACCTAGCTGGAAGAAGTGGGCTCTTCCAAGGAAGAGCTTCTGGATTATAATCAGGGTTACCTGGTTCTGGCACAATCTTTTCTGTTTCCTGGCCTGTGCCATGTAACAAGCAACTCTGAGTTTCTGCCACCAGGTACCCCCACTGCTTCAGCTTCCAAACCTTCTCTCACAGGAGGGATTAACACCTCTCAAAGCATGAAGCAAAGCGAGCACTTTCTCCCTTATGTTCCTGTATCTGATATTTGGCTACAGCAATGAGAAAAATAACTAATATTGTATCTCTGTTTACACCCAACCTGGATCCCCAGGGCTCCCTTCTAATGACATTCTCTTTTTTTTGTTTTTCAAGACAAGGGTTTCTCTGTGTAGCCCTGGCTGTCCTGGAACTCACTCTGTAGACCAGGTTGGCCTTGAACTCAGAAATCCGCCTGCCTCTGCCTCCCAAGTGCTGGGATTAAAGGCGAGCACCACCACTGCCTGGCAACATTCTTGCTATAAGCACACAACTCCTCACTGGGATCAGAAGATATGGAGGATGAGGCCTCCATAGATCATGACACTGTGCTCCTGGATAGTCTGAGTGGTGTCCCAGTGTCAATGCATGGCCGGGACCACTAGCCACATAGCTATTCCACCAGACGGCCTCTCCATTCCATGATGCATTGTTCGCTTTGGTTTGTGTAAAACTCATATCCAATTTTTGTTAGTAGTCAATTCCCCTAACTGAGAAAACTTCCCTCATCTCCCAGTCTGTCCCTTTCCTATCAGTTCAGTCTTGTGCTTTAGTTCCAGAGTATGTATGTATCTAGTAGCTATATCTTTCTTGTCACCATCTCCACTAAAGTTCTGGCCCAGATCCTAAAGGGAAGTGGGAGGTGTTAGAGTGTAGGAGCTGGAGGATAATCCCAGCCAGATGAATGCTATGCAGACTGCTTATGATGTTCGCATATATAAAACAACGGTCTTGTGCATTTTATAATGAAAATATGAAGCTTCATGTACTTAGACTGTATGTGATGGGTAATCACCCCCATTTGGAAGAATCATATGGAAAGCCTCCCATGTGACACTTGAAAAATGGGCCAGTACCCTATTCTACTTCCATGCAGCCACTGTAATTATTATTGGTCTTTCTAGAACATAATGCCTCTGTCCAGTGCTGATTCTCCGGGGTCTGTCTGGCACTGGGCACTTTTCAGAGTAGGCTGCCTTTGTGTCTACTTATAGGGTTTTTTTTTTTTTTTTTTTAATCACTAAGGAGCCATGTTTATAATCTATTTTTGTTTAACAAACATCTCCAATTTTAGTTGCTTATGATTTATTATAAGTCATGACTTCAGAGACTAGATGGATGGTTCTTTCTCCGGAACTGTTTGGGCTAACTCATGTAGCCATGTGCAGCAGGGTGGTGGCTAAGATGTTTGACGGAATGGCTAGGCTTTGCTAACATGATCGATCTATCATCACAAGGTGGTCTCAGCATTCCTGGAGAATATGATCAGAAGCCTTAGAAAAGTGTCACTTCTACCACATCTCAGTAGTCAAAGCAAGTCTAGAGTTCATTCAGAATCTAAGGGACAGGAAACAAATCCCTGTTCTTGACAGGAGGAGCTACAGCATCACAAGGCCACCGTACATAAAAGGTAGAAAATATTGTGCAATAGTCATAAATAATCTAATAAACACAGAAGAGAAAAGCATACCTATAATTTTCAGGATAATCCCTTAGTTTAAAAAATCATTATCAATCAAGTGATTGACAAATAATAATTTCCTCATAATATGTTATATGAGTATATGATGTAAAATAATAAAAATTAAACCTAGATACTTTTCAAAATATAACACTCCTAGTACTTTGGAGATTCCCTAATGCTTTTTTTTACAGTCAATACCCCCATTCCTCAGTGGTGGCCATGGTCCTGTATGTCTTGCTAATTATTCCATTGTACTATTTATAATTTTATCACAGCGTTGGTATGCTTAAACTATATATTGCTTACTTTCTCTGTTGAACACCACACGAAATACATCATTTTTTGACTTGCTTTCAGCACCCTCATTTTGCTTTTGTGATTCGTCCATGTTGATGTACAAATGCTGTAGTTTTTCAATTTCCACTTCTATAGGGGATTTGTGCTTGTGTAAATGCACATCAGCTTATTTATAAATCTTACTCTTATTGGACTTTAAGTTTTCCTTTACGACTTGCTGATATACATTCGTAGTCATTCATTTAGAGTGTATAACTAGTCTTAAAAGAAACTTTGGAAAACTGTGGAAATCTGCTTAAAATATAATATTATATACTCATATAATACAGGTTATGACAAAATTTTAATTTGTCAAAAACATCTGATTGATAAACTCATGATTTTTTAGTTAAAGGTTAATCCTTAAGTTTAAGAGATATGTTTGATCCCCTTCCGTCTGTTAGATTGTTTTCAGAGATAGCACAATCTATTCCACAGTGTTCGACTTTACTAGGCAAACTACTTTCCAACTTTACTCCCATTCTAACACCTTGTGAAAACTCCCAATGCTCTATCTCTAAACCAACATACAACCCTTTAAAGCTATTTTTTTCTAGTTTAGTGATATAAAATAGCATGTCATTTTTTTTCCAGTAGTGGGGTTGAGAATATTTCCCTTGACTTATTGACCACTTCTCTTTATTATTTTGTAAAATGTTTGCAGACACATTTTGCCTGTTTCTACTGTCCTTTATTTATTCTTAAAGAGTCTTCATACTCTCAAGACAATACCTCATCACATATGGTAAAATATCTTCTTTTCCAGTTCATAGATCAGTTTATACAGCTGCCAAATGGTATTTCCCTTGGATGCCACTAATTTTATTTAAAAACATTCCAATTCTTGGACTACAACCCTTCATCTTTGAACCTCAAGTCTTCCTAGAAAAATTCCTTCTATCTAGCTAGACACATGTGCAAACAGACTTTGGAAGCTCCACTCATTGCCCAATGTCTCAGAAGATTACAGATCCTAGTTTCTTGTAAAAACCCTTTGTTCCTCAAGTTATGCCAGGAATTGTCCCAAATAATCTACTAACAGAGCTAATGAGTCAGCCATCACAGAGAGATGACCTCCACACTCCACAGCGGGAGTGATGGACACTCCTGTAACCTGCCATCCAGGCGGGAGGGGAAAGAGTGGAGTAGAAGTCCCACATATACTGGGAATCCACCTCTCTTGTGCTTTCCAGTCCCTGTTGTTATTTATGCTCATCATGTTCTTTCTCTCTCCATCAGCAAGGTCCTACTTTTAAGCCAGAGAAACCCCAGACAGCTGTGTATTTGACCATCATATTGACAAATAAGTCAAATGTGTAACTCAAACCTTGATAGGAACGGCAAGTCCTGCCCTGATTTAGATCTTTGCAAAGCATGCCACACAGGAAAGTACCTGCCTATCCATCAACAGGACTTTATTTTGCTTATTTGTTTGTTCCCCTTTCTGTTTGGCATGAAAAACATTAAGCTCTGTAGCCTTGTGAACCTTGCTCCCAGAGACCTTCAGGTTTACCCAGGAGGTTCACAGGTTCTTCTCTAACTTCAAACACTCACCAAGTTTTCATAAACATGAGAGGTTGATGATAGTGTCTCGACATCATGACATACATAGAGTAAGAAAATAGAGCGGTATAGCTAATCATAATGTAAAGGCATTTATAGTAAGGAACTTAACAGATTTTTCTTTTCAAAACAGTTCAAGAAGGTACTCTGTGCAGTACCTAGAAATTCCTCATCAGGGTTCTCTTGCAGGATGCCTGGTGGGTGGGGTCCAATCCATATGTGTTACTTTCATCTAAGGCACAATTTCCTCCCTCCATGCCCCACATCCAGTCCCTTGGGGCTCCCATCATCTCCCTATGAGTCTCCTGCCCTAACATCAGTCCTTTCTCCACTCTTACCTTCACTCCTATACCCACCTCCACCTCCTTCGACTTTCTTCCTTTCCCATATGTGTCATATGGCAGAAAGGATCTCCGTAAATATTTCAGCTTTTAAAAAGGCAAGAAAATATTCCCTAAAGCAACTTTTGAAACATAATGCTGCAAACCACCTAAAGGCCAGGCATCAGGGAAAGCTTAGTGGGAAGAAATACAAGCAAAAACTGTCCCAAGTTACTGCAGTCCTTGACTTTCTATTGCTATGATAAAACACCAACCAAAAGCATTGTGTGGGAAGAATGGGTTTATTTGACCGATGGCGTACAGCGCATCATCAAGGAAGGCTAAGATAGAAATTCAAAGCAGGAACTGAAGCAGAGACCATGGGGAAATGCTGTGTACTGGATTGCTTCCATAAGTTTCTCGGCTACCTTTCCATACAATTCAGGGGTGGCACCATCCATGGTGAGTTGGGCCCTCCCCTATCAATCATTAACTGAGAAGATGCCTCACACCAGTGCAGGTCAACACACCAGTGCAGGTCAACATGATGGAGACAGTTCCACAACTGAAGCTTTCTCTTCCCCAGTGACCCTGTTTTTGTGTCATGTTAATGACAGCTAGCCAACATGGCTCTCTTGTCTTACCAGCCAGGAGGAAGAGCCTATGAAGCTGGTGCTCTGAGTCTCACTCGGAGCTGGTAGAGTCCAAGATTGGGGTAAGTTCCCAGGATCAGGGCTGCAAGTCTAGATCAAAGACAGCAGAGCCCTAAATGTCTGCACTACTTTGTGTCTCCTATTGCCTTGTGGCAAATTCTGACATTGTTTTCTGTATCTATATTTAGATCTTAAATTCTCATCTCTCTTATTACAGTTGCATCTTCTGGCTTTCGAGTTGCACACCAGTTCTTATCAGAGCAGAGAGCCAGACATATATCTCCTTACATAACACATCAGACTCTCCAGATGCTCAATAAATACAGATCCAGGGAAATCACGACTTTTAAACAACTCTCCAGCTTTCCAAAGAAAGATCCTAATTATTCCTTCCTCTCTTATAGGTAGTGCCTTCAATCCTGAATAATTATAGATATTCTTCTTGAATTAATCTTTCTTGTTTGCAAAAAAAAAATGTATTTCAGCTACTAAAGAGTCATATTTTAAAAGAAGTGAATATATTAGTTTTATGAAAGACTTCATGTCTAATTTCTATGGTAGGCAGATGAGACTGTATTTTCTTTGCTCTCTTAGGTGAAATGGTAGGAGCAGGGCTCAGTCTATGCAATGGATACAGCCATTGAAGAGTGGCCCATAGTCCTTGGGGTACTTGAGACACTCTTGGAGGCACATCAAGGTAAAAAAGATTTTCATAGTAATACTAAGAAGCCATTTGCTTTGGTCACTGTAGGATTAGCACTTTACATTACAGATCAGAAATGGGCAGAGCCTATGGAACCTTAGCAATGGTCATTGTTAGATTCTTCATGCCGTGCTCTTGACACTTTTTAAAGCCAATTTTACCTAAGTATCTTTGCTGGGTCAGTGAGATTACTAATGTAATCAAGTCTTGGCCGTTGATAACATGTCTCTTCAATGCCTGTGTGACAGTGAGAAGTACACGTACATGACTACAGTCTCATTACAAATCTAAAGGTTTCTTGGGAAAACACAAGCATGAGGCTGATCTGTGGGCTCCCCTTGTTGTCTTTTACATGGAATACCAGTTTGAACTTGAAGGAAAGACAGGCAAAATGTGGTGTAGAACTTGGCAGGCATTATCTCTGAAAGTAATGATATGAGCCTGTCATTTCAAAGAAAGAAAGTTGAAAAGCCAGACATGGTGGCATGCCACAGTAATCCCAATACTCTGTAGGCTGAGCTAAGTGGGTCGTGAACTCTAGGCCAGCCTGAGTTACAGAGCTGTCTCAAAAAAACCAAAACAAAACAAAATCACACGTTGCCAAACAGAACTTCAAACCTGAAATCAATTTCATAACTACACTCAATCATCTCCTAATATCAGGGACTGGGGACATCAAAATGCAAGACAAATCACATGCTTTTACAGCATGTGACCAGTTAGTTCATCTGGGTTCAGTTTCCCATTGTAACTAACTTCTAACAAATCGATTAATACTGGGTTGGTGAGATGGCTCAGCAGGTAAAGGTGATGGCTGCTAAGTCTGATTTAGGAGGTTGTGTTCAATCCCCAGGACACATAGGATGGAAGGAAAGAAACTTATCCCATGGATTCACGGACATTTGTGCACATGCATGTGACTATATACATGCATATGTGTACATATTCACACACTAAATAAATATTTTAAACTTAATAATGGTTGAGTTTTTGTATATCATCAAAGAGTAATGCCCACATTTGCTTATTTACTTATTTACTTGATTTTTTTAAAAGAGGAATGAGGGTTTTTTTTTTTTAATTTATAGGGATGAACACCCTAATACTTATCTAATCTCAAGAAGTTAGCTTCAGCACAAAATAAATCAAGCATGTTCTATTTATACATATATAAAAAAATACTAATTAAAGAATAAGAACTCATACATAAGAGAAAATACAGGTCTTCTTTCATTTTCTAGACTATACTTTTTAAAATCTCTTTTCTATTTTTATTGAACAATATTTTCAAAAATATGTAAGAATGGAATAAAACTAACTGGCTGTATACTTTTTGTCAATTCCAGAAGGTAAAATACCGAGATATATTGCGAGATATTGAGAAATAAAATAATTCTTAAGGATAAACTAGAACATAGGAATCGATAGTCATGTACAGTAAGAAGCAGCTAAGAAGTCTAAGTTACTAAGAGACCCCAAAGACCTTCCCCATACTCACTCAAACAAAAGTAAAACTTGGCAGGCCATATATGTTAGTCACATACTAATATTTTTTATTCACTTTACAGCTGATCACTGCTGTCTTCCCACAGCTCCCCCTCCATATCTCCTCCTCTGAGAGAGTGGAGGCCCCTGCCTGGGTATCCCCCTACTCTGGCACATCAAGTCTTATTTATTGGTTTTAATTCTGTGTGTGCATGTGAGCCTGTGTGGATATGTGCATGTGAGTACAGATGCCTGTAGAGGCCCAAAAACGATGTCAGATCCTTTGCAGTTGGAATTACGGGCAGTTGAAACCACCCAACTTGGGTGCTCTGCAGGAGCAGTATGGACCCTGTAATCATTGAACTCCGATATTGATACAAAACAATTGCAAACACTTTGTATAGTTCAGTTATAAAATAGAATTGCAAAAATATAAAACAATGGCCTCCTGGCTTTTAAAATTGTTCATTTATATTTATATTAATGTATAATAGACGTATTATAAATTTTACATTGACAATGGTTTGTTGGACTCTTCAAAACAGTTTAATTTTTCCCACAAGGACCAGAAACCATTTGGTAGTCCAGCTCAACTTGAACATGTTTGTTTATCATTTACTGACCAGAGTAGGATGTACTCACTATCTTTAAGGTACAAACCAGATCATTTTGTCTAACCCTTGTCTGTACTGGCTTCTGTGGTACGCCTGTGTGGGGTCACATGACTTGACAGAGGAGCAGCTGTGGTACACAGTACAGAGGCGCTAAGTGTTATCTGAAAACACAGTTAATCTGCCTTTCCAGATCCTTCCTTAAAATGTTGCGTCAGATTGCCCTCTGCACTTGTTTACGGATAAAAGCATACTTTTAGCATTATAAACTTTCTGTTTCAAAGACAGGCACCCACCCTTAAGTAAACTCTGCCCTGGGATTGTCTGCCTAGTGTGCTGTAATCAAAGGCTGATGTCAGTTAAAGTCCAATGTGGTCACAGCGTCTCTTGGGAATCCTTCTAGGGCTCCTTCGAGGAAGATGCCACCAGAGTTTATGATTAATTTGGTATCATTGTTCTTGCTGCTCACGTGGCTTGTTTGAAAGATTGAAAGAGTCTTAGTCAGAGATGCCTTGTGTCAGAATAGTGTTCCCGGCTAAGGTGCCATTTTATCTCCTGCTTGATCCTGATATGAAGTTGGTGTGCGCATTACGTGCTTTTCTGTGTCTGCCATCTCTGGACTCCATCCCCCCTCCCTTGAAGTATCAGACCTTCAGTGATTTCTTCCACTGCTTGTGAACAGTGTAGGTTTTCTTCTAACAACTAATCTGCAAAGTGGGTGATCTTTGCTGTCAGCAAATGTATTTTCAACATCTTCAGATCCCCTTTCTGTATTTTCTTTTTAAGTAACTTCAGGAACCTAGTGGGTGGGCTTGCTTCTTTTTAAACCTGAGTGTATCAATGGTGTGTTTTGTTTTGTTCTGGTTTTGTCTTAGTTGCCTCTTCCTGAATTGTAGTTCTGGATTCACATGCATGGTCACCATTACATAACAGTTTATCCACAGCCACCATCCCAAATCCCATATTTCTGTAGGTGGTCCTGATTCAAGAATCAGAAACACAATGTGTGCAAATCCTTTAGGGATAGTCCCCAGTTCTTGTCCCTCAGACTGACCTCATTGCTTCTTTTCTTCCTTACTGCAAGGAAGAGCTCAGGTTTATCACTAAATTCAACAAAACATATCAAGCACACACTGAAATAAATGCTGTGAGGGACTGTGTTATAGAAGACAATAGAAAGGTTTGAACACGCCGGATCCTCTGATCTCTACCTAGTTCAGTCAATGAAGGAGACGGGCTGACAGGAGCATTTGGAAATTGGCAAAAACACAAGACTTTGGGACCACAGGGAAGGCCAACAATTACCAGAACTGCATTCTCAGTGGCAGCTTTATTTAAAGTCTTCAAGAATTCTCTTTGTTTAGATCCTTTTTCTCTGACTCTACCAGTCTGCCTGTTATGTAGGCCAGGTAGCAAGCACAAAGACATTGCATAGATTTCACCCCCAAAATTCCTACTAGTCAACCTCTACTTCCCAGAATGCTTCCTCTGGCAGGTTCTTCAGTGGCCTCATTTTGCATGGCTTCTTCTAGTGTATGCCTACTACACAAACACACTGTGGCCATGCCTGCCACAGCCTTTGGAGCTGGGTGTTGCTGCTTTTACCACTACCACTGAAGTTCTAGACTCCAGGACAATATTTTTAACCAGTCTTGGAGGTCTTAGAAGCCAGCTGAGGGACTGTTTTTCAGCTCTTTGAATGACCTATATGTCTGTCAATCCCCTTTTGGAGAGACACTGGAACAAGTTCCCAAGTCACATGAGTCAGAGAGATGACCAGAGACACCACCATGTGTCAGATGCTCAGAAAGATTTTTCTCCTCATAATAAATTCTCTGCCTTCCTGTGTGAATATAGATCTCAGAGCTTCTAAAAAATTTATATTTACTTATTTAGTCTCTCTGTCTTTCTCCTCTTCACCATAATAAATACTACCCATAGTATATATGCATACACAGTATATATTACATACTGAGTTTACTCAATGCATTCACATAGATTTTTAAAAATATACTATATTATGAATATTGTTTAACAACTTTTTTCCTATAACAATGTTGCTATAATGTGGATATACCATAAGTTTTTGTTTGTTTGAGACAGGATCTTGTTATGTAGCCCTAGCTAGGCTGAAACTCACTATGGAAACCAGGCTGGCCTTGAACATGCTTCCATCTTCCTGCCTCCCACATACTGAACTTATGGCCATGCACCACCATGCTCAGTTAGATGTATCATAACTTACATGATTATTCCACTATGAAGAAATATGTATATTGCTTCCATGCTTTCTTTTTCTTTTAAATGGCTAATTGCACATGTGCACATTTTTATAGCTAATATGAAAACAGTACGGCTTTAAATTGTCCATCCACCATATTGCTCCTCACACACAAAGCTTTGGTATCTTCTGTACACTCACCCCACCGTTCATCTTGTAGCCTGGTAGTTCTGTTACTCTATTTGTCCCTAATTGGAGCAATGTATCCTTGTCACGTCACTGTCTCCCAGGGCAGTGCAGAACAGTTTTAAGAAAGAAGGAGGGATGGAAGGGAAAAGAGAAGGAAGGCAGGCAGGCCATGCACTTTACTGTGCACCTACTATGCAAGCTCTGTCTGCTTATTTTCTCTGCGGTTCTTACGCTACTTTCCAAGGCAGCAGGCTGCTTCAAGTCTCAGTCTGATCAGAGAGACAGGTTACAGACCGAAGGGAAGGGACTGTAGGAAATTCTTTTTTCTTAGACTCTGAATTGGTAAAGAATCAAAATGTTCCAGATTATTTGCAAAAAGTGCCATCATGAGTCTTTAACCTTACTTAACCTTTCACGTGTCTTTGTTCTTAGCCCTGCAACTCTGGCCCCAAACCTACTCCTGGTTGTTCACTTGCCCAGGCTGTAGAGCTGGTCTGGTAAAGCAGACACTGGCCCAGTCTTCACGTCATCTAAGTGACATGAAGACTGCGCCAGTGTCTGCTTTTCTCACCACTGTAATTCCAAAGTCCTGCAAATAGTAGGTACTTTTTTTTCTAAAACACTCATAAGGTGACTAATTGGTTTACCTAGGATGAAGAGGTTTTCCAGTAAATAGAGCATTCACTGCTATATCCATGAAGCAGACTGAGGAAACTGGCTACTGTAGTTGTCAATAAAATCCAAAAGGAAGGGGAAATCTGAGTCTCCATAGTTAGCAAAGAAGTAAGTTACTGTGTGTGTGTGTGTGTGTGTGTGTGTGTGTGTGATGTATGTGATGGTATACACATGTAATCTCAGCATTTCAGAGGCTGAGATAGGAGGATCTCAAGTCTGCTCACTCCACACAATGAGATTCTGTTTAAAAAAAGGAAAGCAAAGCAAGAAAATGGGTGACTTTTCACTGTGGTTATTTTGGCAAGTAATTAATCAAATCAAACTTAAATTTAGAGTTGGGGTATGAAACTGTGTCTCTCTATAATAAAAATACAAGGGCGTTTGGGAACATAAGAAAATCTTCAAGCCACAAAACTATGTGAACCTAAATACGAGATTCTTCTCACATTCTCCCTAACAGAATCTCAAAATGAGAAGCCATAAAGAAATTTTCTTTATGAAATTGCAAGTGGCTGCAATATCTTTTCTACCAAAAATAATCCAAACAGACCAGAAGACCCTCATTGCTCTGAAAATAGTTTCCAAAGAATACTCATCTGATGAAATAACTATGCAAGATAAGGAATATAAATGATTAATTTGCATTACATTCAATACTTGAAAAATAATTTTTCTAAGATACCCTCAGTAGCAGCACAGAGTGCTAGTCCAAAATAGTATTCATTACAGCAAAGTGCAGAGGAGGGAAAGGAGACATAAGTTATCTAATAAGGAAATATGTGCAATGGTGTGAGCACATGTGTCCATCTAAAACCTATACATTGGAACTTAGACACTAAGGAATGGTTAGTGGGAACAGGGCTTCTTCATATGATGACAATATTCTAAAGATGACTGCGATATTTATTGTACAACCTTGTGAATATAGTGTAATGGTTTGTATATGCACGGCCCAGGGAGTGGCACTAATAGAAGGTGTGGTCCTGTTGGAGTAGGTGTGTCACTGTGGCTGTGGGCTTTAAGACCCTACTCCTAGCTACCTGGAAGTGAGTCTTCCACTAGTAGCCTTCAGATGAAGATGTAGAATTCTCAGCTCTGCCTGCACTATGCCTGCCTGGATGCTGCCATGCTCCTGCCTTGATGATAATGGACTGAACCTCTGAACCTGTAAGCCAGCCCTAATTAAATGTTGTCCTTAT
Organism: Rhynchomys soricoides; assembly: GCA_019843965.1. Classification (NCBI taxonomy): domain Eukaryota; kingdom Metazoa; phylum Chordata; class Mammalia; order Rodentia; family Muridae; genus Rhynchomys; species Rhynchomys soricoides. The sequence goes on from JADRCH010000267.1 coordinate 2,343,626, forward strand.
AAGAGTTGCCTTGGTCATGGTGTCTGGTCACAGCAGAAAAACCCAACTAAGACATATAATTAGAACCAATGAACTATACACTTTAAGTGAATTGTATAGTTTGTGAATTATACCTTACTAAAACTGTTAGGGGAAAAAGAACCATGGGTTTGAATGACTGCTTTATAAAGGACCATGAATCTTCACCCCTGCCTGTGTCCACATGCTTTGCCATGTGAGTTTCCTTTTCCTCTCACCAGAGAAATGGAGTAATTTCCTTACCTGTTGAGCCTGAGCTGACCATGTGATTTATCTTGTCCAATAGGATACAGGGAAGTTGACATGGTCCTTTCTACTTGACTTCCCCTTGATGTGGCACTAAGGAGTTCTTCCTCCCATCTAAGGTCACCCTAAACCAGCCAACAGTCCATCAGTTCTCAGACATGTGAATGAGCCCAACTGTAGCCAGAAAAACTACCCTTCAACCCATTTCTGTCAACTTTCAAAAATGTAAAGTAATTGGATGTGTGATGTCTTCATTAGGTATGTTTATGGATTGTTTCATCATTGTGTGTGTGTATGTGTGTGTGTGTGTGTTCATCTGCAGTGAATATAGACAATACACCAGGAGAATGTAGGATTCAAATATCATCTCAGGAATTTAAAAGGAAAGGACAAAGAAAGTTAGCAGTAAACTCCAGAGCTGCCTGACTACCACGTCCCTTAGTAAGAGTAGAGGATATAGGTAGATAGACATATATTCAGCTGTGTGTGTAAATGCATATGTATGTTAAAATGATATTTAAAATACAATATATTATAGTTAGTATCTACAACAGACTACAACGAAAGTTTTCAATATGAAAGTCAGGCCAAGCAATATCACATCAATGCTATTCTTACCCCAAATTTTTAATTTTATTTTACTCCTGAGAAAAGTAATCCAGATTGTGGGGAATTTTATAGAAAATTCAAGATCATGAAGGAACAAAAAGTTAAGGAACTTTCCCAGATTTGAAGAAAAAATGACAATTGACTTAAATACAGAATCTTTGTGTTCTACAATCTAAAAGATAAATTAGTAGAATGGTTGGAAATTTTTTAATGAGAACTGTCGAATTCTTAATAATAAAAAGTGTTAGATTGATACTTTCTGTTTTAAAAATTGTTTATCGGTTATCAATATTTGGGGAAAGCTGGTTGAAAGTTATGTGAACATGCTGGGCAGTATTTTTGTAACTATAATTATTTTAAAATGGTACGTTTTCTAAAAGGCAGGCCAAGTATGATATGATTGATTTATAATTTTAAAAAGAAGGGCACACAGAAGTCTGCCAAGAGCAGATATGTCCCCCTCCCAGAACACTGACTGACATGAGGGGCTACACACAGGCAATGACACAGAAAACCCCTGTTCTCGTGGACTCTCTTTCTCACAAGACAGAGAGAAAAATGTACCAGATCATTTCAGTGGGTGCCAAATACGTTGCAGAAAACAAAGCAGGCTGAGAGATAAGATTGGATGAGCTGGTCTAGATAAGGTGGTCAGGGACAGGGAAGCAAACTGTGACAATTCGGGAAAGCATCAAGTGTGCTGGGGAGAAAGGCCCAACCCACCCCTCCTCACCTGTACACATTTCATACAAATGAAAGCAACGGAGTGGTTTTACAGGGAATGGAATGTGATACCACAGATATGTCTTAAACCCCATTTCATTTTTGGTACAAAATCCCTCAAGGAGGCAAGAGAGGCAGAGGAGAAGGAAGCCTTCTTGTGCCTATTTTCTGTGGTCCAGAGAAGCTGGGAAGGATGATGGCGTGGTGAGGGTCAGTGATGGTGGGAAGCAGTGGGTGGTTCTGGATATTTGTTGGAAGGAGAGTTGAGTAAGTCACTGAGTTACATGTGGAGCGTGGGAACGATTTTTTTTTCTTGTTCAACTTGGGTGGATGTTGGTGGCATTTAGCAGAGACTGATAGAGCTTTCTGACAGGGGTAGTGGGAGACATATACATTCTTTTGGAGTTTACATTTAGAAAAACTAATGAAGTTGTAGAATAATCAAACATGCCAAGCCAGAGAAGTCTTGGAATATCTCACCTGAAAAAGTCACCATTAGGAGCTAATATACAAGACAAATAACTCCATCCTGAAAACAAGCAGTGTGCAATTCACAAGTTCTGAAATGTGTTCCCAAAGATGACCGATGCTCAACATCCTGAGTGGACCTTCCTTACACAACTGTGACCAGAGAAAATTCAATGGAATTGTGCAGCTGTTTGTCCAGTATAGGGGAGAGAGGCTGACCATGCATGCATTATACAGAGAGACCACTGTAATTTCACTCTCTAAAGTATCAGTGTAGAGGGAGCCCAGTAACTATGACAGGGTCGTGTTAAGTAGACTATGGGGTCCCAGCACTAGTACTGGGCTCTATGGTAACACCCAATAGCCCAGTGCGCAAATTTCAGTTCCACCACTTGTGAAACTTTGTTCAAGCTCTGTAACATCTCGATGTTTCAGTTATGTGTTCCATAAAACAGGCATAACAGAATCTTTGCTTTCCTCTCCGACTGTGGACACTCAGACCACTCCCGAGCAAACATCCGGCATGCTTATCTCTATCTTGAAGATTGCTTTCAATGGAGTCCATCACACAGCATGATTGTACTCTCCTCTTAGGGAAGTCCTTGGGAAGAAACAAGCCACCATGTGTAAACTGCTTAGAGAACTTGAACACAGGCAGGGGAATGTAAGAGCCAGCAGTTATTACTGAAGGTCGTTCTTAGGAGGCTTCCAACTTCTGAAGTAATCTTTACTTTCCCAGTCATGCGAGACTCAGTGTAGTGCTTTAAGAAAACAAAACTCACCGTCATGTTTTGGGTGATGAAAAAGGAAAAGAAGTAGTTTTGAATCTACCGTTGCTATTTGGAATTCACATATTCTTGGTATCTGGCGCCAGCCACATGTTTGCTACCTGGCTATATTCACCACTTACTATTTATTTAGTGAGTTTCTGGGGGTGTTTTGGGGAGAAAGGGGAGAATGAATTATACTTCTGCTAGTTTTGGATCTTGTACATCTGATAAAGAGTTATGACAAGGATCTGAATTTGTAAGGTCCTTTCCTGAGGTAAGAGGAAGCCAATGTCCTGAGCTTGCTCTGCTCTGTGCAGACACAGTTATGGCAACAAGAGAGCTGGATCTTAAATATTTGATATTTATAGACTAAAATGGAGATTCAATTTTCCCCATAAAACTGAAGGGTCTAAAAACAAGAATAACCAGAAGGTCATTGCACTCACAGAAAATGATACAAGGCCATGTGTCTAAATGTGAAAAATAAACATTATCCCATAAAGCCAGATTATATATTAGATGACACCCCCCCCCCAGAACCCCCGACATGTCTGGAAAAATAGTTGACAAACACAGAATGCCCGAGAAGCAGAGGCTGCAGTTGGTAGGTGAGATATTTGTGTTTTAATTTAATTTCTCAAAGAACATCAATTGTACAATTTAGTTTAAATGACGCATAAAACACATTCATTTCTCCTTCTAATTCAGAGCCCCTCAAACTTGTGATCCCATTTCCCTTTATTCATCTAATATTTTTCTGCTGTGCACAATTTGAGAAATAATCATCAAAACAGGAACCTGTGCTTGCTCCTCATCCATGCTTGCTCATTTGAAGTCTTGAGACCTGAGGATGCTATTCGTGACAGTCAGGTCACAGATCCCTATTCCAGTAGGCACCTCGTTTCAGACCAAGTTGAATAGGCTGGAAGTGGATGGCATAAAGTCTGGGTATACCTGTAATGTCTACCAGTTTCACTTCTTCAGCATCATTTCCAGTGTTAGGGAAAGGTGACCCATTATGTCACCTGTTTCACAGTAGTAGTTCACAGTCTCTGCCTCCACAGTGCATAATTCTTAGGGTCATTTATAGTCCCACAAGTGTTCATGCAGAATCATCTGTGAAGTTGTTTCTTCAGCTCCTGCATAGGTATAGAGTTCACAGCTTTATCATCAAATTTTCTCCTCAATGTTGTACTGAGCTCTCTGAATCTGCCTTCTCCAACGTCCCTAGAATAACTCATTTAACACTGACTGCCTTTTTGATGGCTACAAATTGCAAAGTATTTCCCCTGCAAACACTCAGGATCACTGCATTTCCCTGGCTACTGCTTTTCTACTCACTTACATTCACATTGGCTGTAATATTGGGATCCCAAGGTGTCAAAAGCCATGCCCTGTGGGTCCTACAGGGATTCATAGTCCATCATTTTCAAACTCATATAAGCCATTCTGACCCATTCTCTCCATGTGCCTACCATTTTTATTAAAATTGGGACAGACATTCCTTTCATAAACAGGAGTTCTGTCCAAGACAGAGCAGGCACTGCACTCTACAGGGTTAAAGTCACACTATTTCCACTCAACCAAACAGCTAACTTTCTTGTTGGGGACCCTGCTTTGTTCTAACCTTAGAGCCAGGGTACTGAGATGTCCCAGATTTCTTGTGTGTGGAGGGGAATCTAAGCAATAACAGTTGAATTCAACATAATAAAGTTGGGGGGGGTTCACATGAAGAATGTTGGACAACTGCTGGACCTGACTTTTATAAAGACCAACATCAAAGAAAAAAAAAATTATCAAAGTTGACCAGGCAGCATCCAGCTACCCACAACCCAATGACCTGTGGGGATCTGGACTATTGTCTCTTAGAGGGCAACCTCCACTACAGATCCAAGAGCCCTGTGAGGAGGTGGTCAAGCTTTCCTACAAAAGCCCCATGAGGGCTGGGCTTTTCTAATGAGCTTCTGATGCTTCCAATCAATTTCAGGAACACCAGAACAATGCCTAAATTTATCTGCACCCAGGGTGTCCAGGCACATAAGGCTCCCAGATCTGTTCCCCCCCAACCCTCTGGGTCTTAACATCTTTCTTCCCCCTCTTCTGAAATGTTCCCTGGTCCTTAGGTGCAGGAGTTGTTTTATAAATGTATTCTTTGGGACAGGGCTCCCCAACTCTGCATTTTGATTGAATGTGGTTTCTGTAAGGCCCTGTCTGCTACAAAGAGAAGACTCCTTGATAAGTGGTGAGACTACACTTATCTGTGGCATAAGGACAAATATCTAGAATGTACTCAGGGATTAGGCTGGTTTAGTAAAGTAAAAACTAAAAAATTTTAAGTAAAAAAAAATATGAATGATAGAGGTAGTTTCAAACTGTGGGTCCATCGTTTTTCATCATTTTCTGACTGTATGGTTTGGTTGAGTTGCTTAAATCTCTCTCCAAATGCCAGGTGTCATGCCAAGCACTGAGGGATGGATCAGGAGACCACTAGCTTTGGGCATCTCTTTAAAAATAAAGCTATAGTGGAAAGGCAGTACAGGAGGGAGTTAAACAAGCGTTCCAGCCCTGGCTCTAATCCTGGACAAGGTTACTTAAGTTCTCCTCGTCTCCCATGTGTAAAGCAGAAAGTCTACTAATACTTTATAAGATTACGGTAATAATTAGGTGGGAAGCCGTATGGAAAGCTATCAGCACAACATGTGGTCCACAGGACACACTCAGGAAGAGCAGGTTGTCATTGTTGTAGTTAATTAACTTTAAAAAAAAAAGTCAGCACTGAGCTAAAGCGATTGAAAGCTGTGCAGCTCATGTGTGAGGCCAATCTTGAATAGCCTATGACTTCTCTGATGGAGAAATTCCAAGCCAGGAAATAATAGCATCTAAGTTCTGAAATGATAACTGAGGAGAAGAGACACAGTCTCATTCATTGCACAGAAGAAAAGGGGGGAAAAAATCCTTGGGCCAAGTATCTTATCATCTGGAACGGCTAGTTTTAGAACAAACTGAGTATATGTGATTTCTCTAATCAAAATCCAAAGAATGGCACTTCCCAAGTTGGTTCTATATTACACGAATTCTTTGGAAACATATTGAATAGATATTGATGTGAGGCTAAATGTATTCACATGATTGATGGGCCATTAGCTTTCAACAGAATATACAGAGACATACCTTCACACAGTGTACCCCAACGGTTATGTCCTTCCCCACTTACAAATCTACAGGATTCACATCAGTATCAAGACACTGAGAAGCAAGGCAAATCAACCCAAAACCGTGTGATTTTGTTTTCTTTGATATTTTCCAAACTATTTGACGAGACCCTGCATCTTTTGTACAATAACTGGTAAAATTTAGAAACACACCTCCTCAGATTTCGAATGGTTTCAGAGTACTTATCTGTGCCTGTACATGCAGCGGAGAGCAGAGATTTCCATCTGATGTCATTTTAAGTCATCCTCACTGTGACCATAGATGGCAGTTACTAAATCCCCACCCCATGTCTCATAAAGAACCCCAATCTAGACTCACCATTCTGAAAACCTTGAAACTTGGAAATAACCAGGGTTATGAAAACTAAACAGCAAGAAAGGCCTGAGAACACGGAAATATGAGACTCTTCCATAACTCTCCATCACGGCCGTCAACACTGTGAGACTGTACCGTGCAGTAGACACTGAAACAAGTACCACAGGGAAGGAAAGATGATAGTTGAGAGATTCAGATTCAGTTCTTTATGACTCTTATCTGCTTGAGCCAGATTTTCTCTTCATTCTTGACATTCCTAGCCTCTGGAAATACATCTTGAAAAGACCACTAATATGGGAACTTAACCATTTGGGAGAAGATACTTGTAAATATGTTTTAGTATTTTCAAGTGTCCTAAGGAAGAAACGAAGGCTGTGCCTGTGGGTTGCCCAAGGCTTCTTGCTATAGGTCATGTAGCATTCCATGTGGCTTCTCTGGGTCTTAGTTCTTCACTATAAAAGGAATGTGTGGGCCTCTGTTATCTACAAAAGTCCTTCCACCTTTAACATTTTATGATTCTAGGATCTATAAAAATCTCATTATTAGAAGGCCAAGGTCAATTTTTGCTATTAATCATAAGGACCAGATGTCCAAATATAAATGACCAGATGCTCAGGGGAAACACACACACACACACACACACACACACACACACACACACACACATGCATACACACACATAAACACAAACACACACACACAGAGAGAGAGAGAGAGAGAGAGAGAGAGAGGAAGGCACAGAAAGCCATGTACAGTGCAGAGATACAAAGCCAAGGAGGAATCCATGGAACATCTGAAAAGGGCTTTTGGCCCAGCAGTAGGATGCTTTGTCTCCGTTTTAGCATCATTAAAGGAAAACAGACAGTCAAGTGGGGCCATTTGATGACTACAGTGCCCTAAAATAAAGAAATAAAAAAAAATTTCAAAGACCAAAAGAGTAATCTGCCGGGAAACAGCAACTGGGGAGGTTCCATTTCCTAAATGATCTTCCGGAGTAGAACAGAGTTAAACATGGAAAGTGTTCTGACCCTAAAGGAAGTTCGAGGAAGAACCACAGAACAGAGAATACCTTGGAAGGCAGAATGGAAGTGGGGGATCAGGGAAGTGAGAGAGTCTGGACAGCACTGGGTAACCATCCTTGGTGCCCCTCTTTGAAAAGCATAGACAGCCGGACCTAGTACACTTAACTGTGAAATATTCACTTTTCCGTGGAATGGTGCTGAGACCCGATTTCAGAAGGAAAGCTGGAGAACTTTTTCCTTCTCTGTAAAGTATCACTAGTGATAATAAATAAAGAATATAAGAGAATTGCCATCTATAAATTCTTTACAAGAATCAGACTGTAGGATACAGGTCTTCCTGGTTTTAAAGCCTATCTCAGCCATCTCTTAGCTAGATAACTTTGGGCAAGTTTCATAATTCCTCCAGGCCTGAGTTTTCTCATCCAGTAATAGTGATGATATCTACGTCACAAGCTTGATATAAGATTATTCATCTGAAGACCTCAAATTCTTAAAAAGATCACAATAAATACCACTAGTGCAACTATTATTTTAAACACTCTACACTCATCATCCCATTATTTAATTCTCAAATAATCTTAGGGTTATTTGTATATTAGTGTATATATATGTATATTAATATACTAAATTAGACACTGCAGTTCATGGAAGTTAAATAGGTCCAATGCTACACATCTAGTTACTAATATATTTCAGTACTGGAATAGTTTAACAATCATAAATGCATATTTGATTGAAGGTTATAAGTTCATGTTGAATTTTAGTTTATATGTCAAATGTTACTATTTTATTGTTAGTGTATAAAGTTCGGTTGCATTAAAATGGTTCTGCTGGGCTCAGTGTAAGAAACAGAGGTGGGAGAAAGCAAAGCCATTACCATTGAACTAATACACTGTAAAGTGAAGAGGTCTTGAATTATGGTCTAGGTCAGACCGAAAGGGGAAGAGCTGAGGGAGACAAACTGAAGTGGACGTGTATGCATAAAGAGAAGGAGGAGTCAGAGATCACCCACTTTCATTGAAAAGTGCCCAGCAGGTGTGTGGTGACAGGGAGAAATGGGGGGTGGAGGAATTGTGGCTCATCATCAGGTATGTTTCAAAGATAGGTAGATGGAATGTGGACGTGTGCTTAGAGGGTGCAAGATTTTGCCACGGTTTGTCCTCTCTCTCTGTCTGTGTGTGTGTGTGTGTGTGTGTGTGTGTGTGTACACTCAAACCCGCTACAGCCTGCATATGGGAGCTAGAGGACTCTGTGTGGGAATTCTCTCCTTGCACCAGGATGAGACGGGCTCATCGCGTCCGTTAGGAACGCATTTTTGCCCACTAAGCCCTCATGCCACCATCATTTTGTGTCTCGGTTTCCTATCTAATGAAACAAGGAATTGATCTAGAAATTTCTGCTTCCTTCCCACTTCCTAGAAAAGGCAAATGAATGAAGTGTGGAAATATAAGGTAGATTTTAGGGATCAAGTATTGAATTATAAACTTGGCTTGAAGTAAGACAGAAAAGTGGAACAATTACTGACTTTTTAAGATTAAGGAAAAATGTGTCTTTTAAGAACTGACTTTGGCAGGATAATATAGCCCACATCCTCCTGGAATTTCATAGTATGCCAGTGTAGCCAGGAAATGGGAAGGAATTCAAACTAGGAAGACAACTAAGATTTTCTTTCTCTTTTCCTTTTATTTTAGGTGTGTGTTGGGTGGGTGCATTGAGACAGGGTCTCACTACATAGCTCTAGCTGTACTGTAACTCATCATGGAGACCAGACTTCTCTTGAACTCACAGCGATCCACCTGCCTCTCTCTGCTTTCCAAGTGCTGGAATTAGAAGTGTGTGCCACCCAGCCTGACTGAGACCATCTTCACACAGCAAACTAGTGGAGTGCCATGTTTCCACAGATGGCATCAAATGCATACGATACACTAGAACTGCCCATATCGTAACTCTCACTGAGGGCTTTAAAAGCTCGAGAGACTCTTTCCGGCTCTGGTATCTTCCATCTTGATGGCATGGGAAGGAAGCACAATGATATGCACCCAAAACTTTTGAATCCGATCTCATCCACCCTTTCCACTGCCAGGATGCAAGGACGCAGCAGTTTGCACAGCTGAAAAGAAGAGCATTCTCATAGGACTCTGAACACATCAGCACCCGGTGCAGACCTCTGCCTCTAAAACCGTGACGAAGAAATATTTGTTGTTTTAAGTTCCTTGCTCTACGGCTGTCTGTGTTGCCAAAACTGACGATAGTGTTTTATTTGTGATATTTAATTTTCACAAAGCCACGGAGTAGATATTATTTTCGTGATATGTTGAAGAAAAAATGATGTCTGAACTCAAGGTCCTATAACCCAGCATTTATCAAAGAAGGGATCTGAATATGGGTGGACTCTAATGGCCATGTCCAGACACCTTGGTGTTAAAACCTTGAAGCCATGGATCTTTTACGTTAAAATATTTTGGGCTAGACAGTGTTAGCACTTCTTTGTGGCCCTAAAACATGATGGTCCAAATAATACAGACTATAAGGGCATTTAGGATTTAATACAGGCTTCTGAACAAAGTGTTTCCAGGGACTATGATGAAACATTCTAATTTGTTGGCCTTCCTTTGTATTTCAGCCTAGTTGGTTCATATTATTTATTGTTCCACCAAGAATGCTCTTCCTTGATCAACTTCCGGCTTTTCAATCTTATTCGATCTTCACAAAACCGATGAGATGCTCCCTCCTCCAGTTGGAGATTTAAAATGATGTACTGGACTGTTGGAATTTGAGGCTTGGGGAGGCGTTTCTGATAATGGAAAGTGTAGGATAAGAAAGTGAGGAGGGAACCCTAACAGGAAGAGTAAGCGGTTGTCAGCAGTGTGATCTGCATAAGCAAAGTCTCCTTTGGGACAGACAATAGGCAAGGCACTAAGTTACATCCAGGGGTGCTCAACCAATGAGTGTAGGTGAAGACTGAAGGAGATAAGGAGCTGCTTAGCACTGTGTGTTGAAGGACCACAGCACAGTGGCGTCTAAATCTGAAGGCCTTAATGGGAAGGCGAGCATTTTCATACCAGCGCCTGCAGCTGACACAGGGACGGCGTGAACAGAACCCAGAGAGGGAAAACTGAGAGGAGAAAAGGAAGCACAAACAGAAAGGTGATGAAGGACAGGCTAAGGAGGAAGTCATGGAGGAAAGGAGCTGGCTAGAAGAAGGTAAAGAAACAAAAGAAACACGGGGAGGACGAGGTGCCAGAGAGGGGGTGGGGGACTGGGCAGGGTGTGCGCCCACACTGAAGAAACTGGCCTGCAGGACGAGTCCTGGAGGCAATCAGGGCTGCACCCAAGCCTGGGACACCTGTCACCTGTCACTATGCTCTGGGCTGCATTCTCCTTAACACCGGTCAAGTGTTAGTCTGTCATCACATGTGCACTGGCTTCTCCTGCTCCCTCCACGTGCTGCTGACTGGGAGTTTGAGAAGGAAGGGTAGGAGGAAGGACCCTTTGCTTGAAGAGATCTCCTGGAGAAGCTCCACTCTGTGATATCTGCCCTACTGCTCTGGGCTTCTCCTTCCCCTCCCCCCCTTTGTTTCCCCCCAAGCTGGAGCCTTGGGGAGGAGTTGCTTCTATTGGCAGCTAATCTCAGCATGGTCTTTACCCTCCCTTGGTTGCAACTGCCATTCCTTTCATGTGTTTGTAGCTTATTTCAATTATCTGAGACAGAAACAGTTCATTTGATGCCCCTCCAGAGTTCAGATGTTTTCCCAATGGGACTATATACAGCATATCTAGAGAAAGAAATCCAGCCATCCCAGCTGTCACGAAGGACTAGGGTCCATCTCATGACAGATCAGAAGTAGTGTTTGATCAGCACAGATGAATCCATCTATGCTATCAGGACTGGAAGGCTCTTAGTATTCCTAGTCATCTGTAAAATGACTGAATTTGTGCCTGTTGCTTTATGACTTTCTTTATTCACTGTGCAGAACTCAGTCACATTCCACCTAGGGCTGATTACCCATTGTAGGTACAGAGACACATAGTTAGAGGTAGGGAGTGAATAAAGAGACAGGAAATATGGAGGATACACAAGGGGGGGGGGGGTCTGTGCTCTCAGTTCTTCAGAGATTCAAAGTTCCCTGGGCCCAACAGAATGAAAGTCACTGAGACAACACAGGATTATTTTCAGTTTCAGTTCTCCCAGGCTGCTGGAGCCCTGTTGAAACCTGGCCACTTTCCTCAAGAAATTTACAGAATGAGGGGGGAGGTATGTCCGGGATAGAGACAGATCCCTAAATCAGACTGATGTCAGTCGCCAGGGAGTCCAGAAGGCTACTCTTTACTATGGGAGGAAGGAGGAGGCTGAGACTGGGAGCACATGAACAGGTAGAGGGAAGCCCGGTGCTCTCTGGCAATAGGATCCAGGCAATGCAAATCCGCCAAAGCACTGAGGCATGGTATTTAGCCTCATGTTCTGAGGTGACAGTTGGACAGTAGAAAGAAGGCTGAAGATGTGGAAGTCCAGCTGTGAAGGAAGCTGAGACCAAGGCAAGTCTCAGAGGATGCTCAGCATCAGGGCGAAGAGGTCACTTCTGGGAGGGACAACTTTTGAATGTCATGTGGAAGCAAGGAAGATTAAAAGCAAGGAAGCGGGAGGCAGAGAAGTACTGTGAGCACACATGATCAGCTAAGAAGCCTCGACTTGACCAAAGACATATTAATATTTGAGCTGCTTTTTTTATCTGCTCAAGGCAAGCTTCCTGGTGGGGGTTGGGGTGGAGAGGATGGAGTGGGGTATCTAATCAGCCCCTAGAGCATAGGCAGTCTCCAAGCCAGAGAAGTTTCAAGTTTCTCCTTGCCAAGGTCGCACTACTACAGGTGGGCTGCTACAAGCTCCAGGAGACTGCTTCGCTCCACGCCCACCCTGCCCGCCACCCCTACCGTTCCCTTCCAAGCCCAGGCACCGCGGTGGGCTGTGACCGGCAGGCGCTCCGGGAGCTACGCAACGGCGGCGGCGGCTGCTCCAGAAGGCCTGGCGGGCGGCGGCGAGAGGCTGTGCCCCAGTTTGTGTCCAATCAGGGAGTGCGGGCTGTGCCCCGAGCCGGGCAGCAATGCGTAAACAAACCCTCTGGCAACTCCTCCGCCCCCTTGGCGCGCTCGCCCCGCGCCCATCGCCGTCGCCTCCGCCGCCACCGTCACGGTCACCGCGGGCTCCGCTGCTGTCGTCCTTTCCCCCGCCCTCCCGCCGCCAGGCCACCCGGACCCCCGCCCGCGCGGCTCGCGCCTCGCCACCCGGTCCTGCTCCGCCCCGCCCGCGCGGGCTGCTCACCTACCGCCCCACGCGCGCGCGCTCGTGCACCACGCGCCCCGTGCGGCCCGCCCGGAACGTGGCCTCCCGAGAGCTAGGTAAGAGCGATGCTCCGGGACTCCGGAGGCTTCCCGGCTTTGGGAAGTTTCTCAAACGCGGCCGATCTTCCTCTGGGCCCGGGGCAAGATCCCCGCGGGCGCCGTGCGAGCTCGGCGGGCAGCAGGGGTCGCGCGCAGCCGGGGGTCCCAAGTTGCCCACACCGGGGCACGGGTGCTGGCGGCGTGGCTGGGCCGGGCGGGAGACGGGAGGGTCCCCGGGAACTTTCTCCTCCCCCGAGGCGCGCTTACCAGCGCGGCCCGCGGCCCCGGCCCCGCGGCGGCGGCTCCCGGGCTGGAGAGAGACAGGGCACGGTGTTTGAAGAAGCTGACGCAGTTGGTGACGCTCGCGGCTTCCTGAAGGGGACCGGCCACGATCGAGCGCCTTTGCGAGGGGACGCGCGGGGCGGGCGCTCAGGGCCTTTCCCCCCCTCTCCTGGAGGCTGCGTGGGGAGCCCCTAGGGCTCCGGCAGTGGGCACCTCTGCCGGGCGGCCCGGGCAGCGCGCGCCCCGCTTCCGTTTGGATCGGCTGGGGCTATTATATAAGATGCCACGGAGAGCAGAGGGGCGATCGGGAGCGCGGCGGCGAGGGCGGCGGGGACCCACCTGTGCGCCACCGCACGCCTCGGGGTCGGGTCGGAGCCAACCCTGCCCTCCGCGCCCCTGTCTGCCCCGGGACGCTTGCTCCCCGCCACCTCGCCCGGCTCTCCGCGTCTCTCGCTGCGGGCGTCTGTACTTTGAAACATTTGTTTAATATTAAGGAAGCTGCGTGTGCGACCGTCATAGTACGCCGGGAACGTGTGGCCGGGAGCTCCGGAGCGGTGAATGAATCATCGCCCCGGTGGACCGCGCTCCGATGATTCACGCGGGCTCCACACGCGCGCGCGTACTCGCTGTGGGCCGCCCTTCTGCCAGGGATGACGCCCGGAGGGGCGGGGGGAGTTCATGCGAGAGGGAGGCGAGGTTTTTTTAATTCAAACCTGTCACTGTAACTTTCCGGGTGTAGGGCTAACCCACCTTCCCCAGCCTTGCTCGGGGTTTTCTGGAAGGGTAACACGATTCCACCTGGCTGGGTTAATGAGGCAGAGGAGGCGCTGATTCGTTGCAGGGCCCGGTCCAGTCCCATTCAGAATTTGAATGGTGTCAAGTGAGGGAGGTCTGCAGCTTGCCTGGAATTCTAGTAATTCTGCATCTAGTTCAGCAGTTGCTAAGTAATTAGCAGAATCCTTAAAAGTAAGTCGATCTTAAACAACTGGTCCCTCAAGTAGATGATATAAAGATTAGCTTTTTTTCTTTAAGTTTTAAAAGGCCATCTCGTTTTGTTTTGTTTTGTTTTTTTCATTCATAAATACAGAATGTTTCCTACTGTCATTATTCTTGACTGCTAACTTGACGGCCCCATCCCACCCCACACTTGAAGGACTAACAGAGCAAAGTTTTCTCATCTTCTGGGACTCACCTCCAGTGTCAGGACCCCACGACTACTCCTGAGCACCTTACCTCTTCATTCTTGATCTTCCCCCTAAACTACTCCCTAGCCCTCCTATCTTCTTAATAGCTCCTAATCGCTAAGAATATTTTGTAGAGGCATTATGTAAATCCACTCTCCCCTACAAGAAGGTAAATCTCACAGAGGAGAAAGTGGGAGACTTTACCTGTTTATACACTATAGTCAACAGAAGCCTCATATATATTCGGGGCACTCTATGTTTGTTGACATACTGAATGACTAAATTCTCTCTCTCATTCTTGGCAGAACCATCTTCAACAGTTGCAATTCATTGCCTTTGGTGGGCAGGTTACCAGTAGGGCACAGTTCTGATTTTGTCTTTACTGCTGTGATTTTCTGGAGATCGATCGATTTTCTCCTCTGGGCTGTTAAGGGCACCCAGTGGCAAACCTTTAAGCATCCTGTTGTAAGATGCCTAGTAGGAAGAAGGGTGTGAAACTTTGGCACCAGAGTACATTGCTGAGTAAGTAAAAAATAGCTACCTGTTTAAAAGCGGGAAAATACTAAAGCGAAATCAGCAAATGGAGTCATCACTGGCCTGTCTGTTTCCAGTCATTTGGAACACTGGTATTTCTCCATCCCTCTTTCCTCCTACCTGTAAACCAAACTCATACTTAGTGGTGGGGAAGACTGTCCATAGTAATATGGTGTACTGTTAATTTAAACAAACCCGAAGGAAGTTTTCTTTCTCTGTCACGGACCCTAACTCTAATGTGTTGTTAATATTGGTAACAGAATAGTGGCTAAAAGGTGTTGCTTAAAATTATCCTTTAAACGTCTCGATTGAATATTACAAGGATTAAAGCCACAAGTCAGCAATAGTATGGAAGCATGATTTGGATGTAGTACTTAATTCTCAGAAGACTACCCTGATAACGTTTATTATAAAGATTAAGCTTGGGGGCATATTACTCAGCCTCAGCCTGTAGCAGTACTGTCAGCCCTCCGTGTTTCCATCCATCCGTACACTGCTAAGTAGGAGTAGCCACCCTACTGGTCCTAGTAACTGGTTGTTTCTGGAAGTGTAAAGTTCAGAGAACACAGCATGTGGGAGCTAGCTACAAGAGTGCTTGAGGTTGCAGACTGCATTCTTTGAGGACCCTCTCTGAAAAGACTAAGCCATAAAGGGATTCACTCAAGATTCAGAGCTGGGATTAGAACCAAGAATCTGGAGTTCGAGTTGTTGTGGAAGCCCCTTTGTTAGGCCAAGTACCAAGAGGTGGGAAGGAATTGCTCCTCCCACGAACAGATTGTCTGCCTCTTGCTTGTGAACAAACACTTCCCAGGGAGTACAAGCATGCCTTACTTGTGTCCTCCTATATCTCCCATCTGAGCGACTGATACTTGCTGAATATGGTTGGACAACTGGCTTTTCAGTCGAGGACATATTTAAGACATAAACACTAGGGAAGGAGATTTTCTGGCAAATAAGAACAGGGCTTTGCAGTTTTATGGTGATGACGCTACCAATAATTTTAATGTCTCTATTTTAATGAAAGTTCTTGTAACTTTTCATGTGCGCTCCCTCTTAGTTGGCATAGTGGTATCTGGAGACACGGCAGAAGACAGATGTTTGACCATGCAGTTGGTCTTACGTCTGAAACAATAGTCGGTAGGAACTTGAGTTCTGCATCTAGCAGGAAACTCTCTCTACAGTGAGGTACTTGACTTTGGGAGAAATTCTCTCATCTCTAGAGTGTGTGTGTGTGTGTGTGTGTGTGTATGGGTGGGTGGGTGGGTGGTGGTGGTGGTGGTAGTAGTGGTGGTGGCAGCAGCAGCATTGGTGCTGTGTCCACTGAAGGATTGTATGAGCCTGGCCTAATGTAGAAGGACCTGGTGTAGACAAGATTCTTAATGAGTTATATCTGAAAGCTGGGTGTGGTTGTGCATACACCTGTAATCCCAATATTAAGGAAGTTCAGTCATGAGGATCAGGAGTTCAAGGTCATCCTGGGCTACATAATGAGTTCAAGGCCAGCCTTTACTAGATGAAACCTGGTCTTGAAAGCAAATAAGCAAACAAGAAATAAAGTAAATACTAACTGCTCCACACTGCACTCAGAGAAATCTGTGGGGCTGACATGGAGGGATTAAATGACCCCCATGACCCCTGAGGTCTGGCCCAACTCTTTGGTTTTAGGTTACATTTGTGCTGTTCTGCATTTTAACTAAAGCGATTCCTATATCATAACCATGAACTGCAAAATAATAATAAAAATGATGATAATGATGCTTAGTTTCTAGGCCTCCTAAGAATTTGTTTTAATAAACATTGATAAATTTACTGCATCTTTATTCTATACACTATGTAGATTAACTTGAACATTCTCTTAGTCTACTATATGAAAGGCACTATGAGAAGTGTATGGGCTAATCAGAGGCTACAAGAGCCTTACAAGTTACTTAGGGAGGGTATGACAGATAGAAGATTGCTATCTGTGAATATGGAACTGATAGAGAATCATAAAGAAAATACATGGCAATTTTACAAAAGAAAAACAATTCTAGTATTAGGCAGAAAATTAGGGAAAGAACTGAGGGATTTTGCCAAGACCTTAAAAATTCCATAGGAGTAAAACTGGCAGAAATTTGGAGACCAACCAGTATTGAGACTTGAAGGAAATAATACACAACTATCAGGAAAGGGAAGAAATGTGGTCGAGTTGAAGGTTGAAGAACTAGAAGAGAGTTTAATGGGAAAGGGGGCTACATGCAAATACTAGGGTCACATTGTAAAGCATCTTCTGTGTTGAGCTAAGGAGCCTGTTGGGTTTGTTGTAGAGAACATCGAAGATACATCAAGTGTGGGATGACGTCATCAAACTCACATTTTAGGGCTAGCTTACATGGGGAGCAATGGTAGCCATAGTAGGGACAGAAGGACAGTAATGCAAACCTGAGTCAGGGTGGGGGTGGGGGTGAGCTGCCTTGGAAAGGGATGCAATGCCATTTCCTGTGTAATCCGATGAGGGAGATGGGAAGACAGAAGCAGAAGAATAACCTGAGATTGGATGGGCAGGTATTAAAACACACAGGAAGAGCTGCTGGCAAAGCATCTCCAGGTCGTGTGCAAGCCACCAGCATGGGTTAGATGAATGGAGGGTTTGTTGTGGAGAAAGAATGCTTGAGAATATCGGAGAGACAGTGGATGAAAAGTCCCTGGAAACAGAATCATGGACTTGGGATTAGCTTAGCAGTACTTTGTTTGCTGACAATGTCCGAGGCCCTGACTTCAGTCCATAACACTGTCCCAAACAAGGAAACGTTGTAAGAATGGTGTCTGTGTGTTTGTGGGTAGGGTGGCTTCCCGTAAAGCAGGGAATAGGAAGGTCATTAATGCACCAGGCATTCCTCATGCTGAAGGGGCAGGAGCAGATACAGGTAACTACCGACCTCTAGATTGACACTCGGCCCATACTTGTTATGCCTACTCAATTATAGGATAATATATGGACAAATAATGCCCGTTCTTTTATACATTTTAAATTCTATCTCTATTGATTTGTGTGTGTGTTGGGGGCACGATACCTGTGTGCCATGGTTTGTGACTGAGGTCAGAGGATGGCTCAGGAGTCTCTTCTACCATATGGGTCTTAGGGATCAAACTTAAGATTGTCAGACTGTAGGCACATTTACTGGCTGCACTGGCTAGTTTTGTTTGTCAATTTGATGCAAGCTGGAGTTATCACAGAGAAAGGAGCTTCAGTTGAGAAAATGCCTCTATTAGATCCAGGTGTAAGGTATTTTCTCAATTAGTGATCAAGGGGAAAGGGCCCCTTGTGGGTGGTACCATCCCTGGGCTGGTAGTCTCGGGTTCTATAAGAAAGCAAGCTGAGCAAGCCAGGAGAAGCAAGTAAGACAGTAAGCAGCATTCCTCCATAGCCTCTGCATCAGCTCCTGCTCCTAGACCTGCTTGAGTTCCAGTCCTGACTTCCTTTCGTGATGAACAGCAGCGTGGAAGTGTAAGCCGAACAAATCCTTTCCTCCCCAACTTGCCTCTTGGTCATGATGTTTGTGCAGGAATAGAAACCCTGACTAAGCCAAATTGGTACCATCGTAGTGGGGTATTTCTGTGACAACCTGACCATGTTTTGGGGAGGACTGTGGAAGGACTTTGGAACTTTGGGCTGCTCTGTGGGATGTTGTGTAGGAGCTTGGAAGATAATGTTGAGAACAGTGCAGAAGATGGAGGCCTGGCTTGTGAAATTTCAGAGGGAAGATTAAAGACTTATCAGGGCCATTGCTGGACTGTGAAGATTCTGTGGTTTTGTTTAGCTGAGGCTGAAGGATCAGCTGTGAATTACAAGATACCAGAACTACTAAAGCAAAATTGCTGGGACTATTGATGCTGGTTGGCTAGAGCTTGGAAATTGGGAGTGATTGAGAGGAGACCAGCATCATTGAGGTGAAATCTTCTGAGAAGTGTTTTCCGAGAGCACAGAGGCTGCGTTCCAGAAATAGCCAGGGTTGTACCTTGTGCTGTGGCTGGACTTGGTAATGTGTAAGAGTCACCTTGGTGGTACTGGTTTTGAAGGCATGAAGGAGTCATGAAGAGCAGCTGAGGCCTAGGCACTGTTGAGAGGCCTCAGAAGGCCATTGGTGAAGGTGCAGCCTCAGTTGTAGTTGATGGCCCAGGATTGAAGGGGTCATGGAGGGGAGTTGAGGCTTCATACCATGAGGAGAGCCTATGGGAGGCTGTTGGTAAAGCCTAGTTGCAGTGGAAGACAGCAGTGTTTTGGAGATGCCAGTACCATGAGATCACCCCCAAGAACAGCAGCAGCAGTGGAGTACAGGCATCTGGAGCCTAGAAGACAAGGTGTGTGCTACAAAGGGCAGAGCTGGAGAAGTGACTCAAGCCCTTGGAGGAATCCAGAAGATAGTGAGTGGATCCCAGACATTGGATGGCTGGAGTTTGGTTTTGCTTTTGATTGTGACTGTGCCCTGATATATTTTCCCTCCTGAAGGAAGAAGGTATTTTAGTGGAACCCACAGTTAAGAGACTGAATTTTTAAGAGACTTTTGAATTTTAAGAGATTGGATGTTTAAAAGGGACTGAAATGTTAATTTGTAAGAATTTGCAAAGACTGTGATACTTTTAAAGTTATTTAGATCTTGGAGATGAATAAGAAAGTAAGGGTTGAGGCTTAATGGTGATATGTTTGTGTGTCAAGTTGACAACTGGTCAATTGTACTGGCTAATGCCTCTATTCGATCCAGGTGTAAGGCATTTTTCTCAATTAGTGATCAAGGGCAGAGGGCCCCTTGTGGGTGGTACCATCTGTGGGCTGGTAGTCTTTGATTCTATAAGAAAGCAGGCTGAGCAAGCCAGGGGATGCAAGCCAGTAAGCAGCATTCCTCCATGGCCTCTGCATCAGCTCCTGCTCCTAGACCTGCTTGAGTTCCAGTCCTGACTTCCTTTCGTGATGAACAGCAATTGGAAGTGTAAGCCGAATAAATCCTTTCCTCCCCAACTTGCTTCTTGGTCATGATGTTTGTGCAGGAATAGAAACCAGGACCCTACTGGAAAATTTTTTCAGGTAAATTTTAATTTATTTGCATATAGGGTATGGCCATTTCCATTCTAAAGGAAACCCTCTTCGGTAATGAATTATACGATCACCTGGATTATGATGAAGTTAATCCTGGTTAATCATGCCAATAAGGCAAAATAAATAAATAAAAAGATATACTGGACTTGAAGGAGGAAATAAAACTGCTGTTGAAGGTAACACCTGTATGAAAAATTAGAGACAATCAGAAGAAGACATCCTGGAACTAACAATGACAGCAAAGTCCATGCAAGGGTAATATACAAATGGTGCTTTCCTGTATACCCGGAGGGAGATTTGCATATAAGAGTACCTTCCTTAGCAAGGTTTCTGTTGCCATGGTTAAACACATGACTGAGAGCTACTTGGGGATGAAAGGGTTCATTTCATCCTGCACTTCTAGATCATGCTCCCTCACTGAAGGAACTCTGGGCAGGAACTTAAGCAGAGGCCGTGGAGGAGTGCTGCTTGCTGGCTTGCTCTCCATGCTCTGCTTAGCTACCTTTCTTGTGTAACCCAGGACCACTGCTTGGAATGGCCAGAGTCCATTACACAGAAAACACCAAATGCTGGTGTAGTGGCTTGACACAATTAGTGATCAAGTGTGGGAGGGCCCATTGTGGGTGATGCCATCCCTGGGCTGGTAGTCTTGGGTTCTATAAGAAAGCAAGTTGAGAAAGCCAGGGGAAGCAAGCCAGTAAGTAACATCTCTCCATGGCTTCTGCATCAGCTCCTGCTTCCTGACCTACTTGAGTTCCAGTCCTGACTTCCTTTGATGATAAACAGCAGTGTGAAAGTGTACGCTGAATAAACCCTTTCTTCCCCATCTTGTTTCTTGGTCATGTTTTGTGCACGAATAGAAACCCTGACTAAGACAGCTGGCAAGGATATGGATCAATAGGAATCATTCATTTGCCGGAGAGAGTGCTGGATGGTACAACCATCTTGGAAAATGTTGTAAAACCAAACACCTTTACCAAGTGGTCCAGCAGTTGCATTTCTTGGAATCTACCCAAGGGAGCTGGGAATTTACATCCATTTTTAAAAAAAAAAAAAAAAATGCCTACACGGGGGTTCCTATGACTACCTTGTTCATAATTACGAAACTTGGAAGCAATAAAGACACCCTGTATTCTTCAGAGTAAATGGAGAAGATACCTAGGCAATGGACTATTATTTGAAAAGACATGGATATTCCATGAAAAGACATGGATAGGGCCAGGGAGACACTTGAGTTATGAAAGAGCCTTACAAGCTGGGGAATCTGAGTCCAGCCCTCAGAACCCACATTTAAAACAGGAAAAACAAAAAAGGTGGGCCACATATGCTTAGAGTCCCAGCTCTGAGATGGCAGAAACAGGTGGATCCCTGGGGCCCCTGCAAGCTCTCCAGACTACCGAGTTTGGTGAGCCTCAGGCCACTGAGACACCCTGTCTATTAAAAAAAAAAAGGCAAAGCAAATGAACAAAAATCCCAGGTTGGACAGTGGCTGAGGGGTGTAACTTGAAGGTGCCCTCAAGGCGCTCCCACAAAAAGCTCCAGTAAGACTTTGGTTCCCACATATTAGGTGAAGGAAGCTGAACTACATGGCTTTGATTAAATGTCATTCTGCCAAAGGAACCACTGTAAAGCCCAAATGCTACCTGGTTACCTGCATGTACCAGGTATGTGCAAAAATGTGCAGGAAGATAGAACAGGAAGAACACAGAAGGTCCGACAGCATTGGGGATATGCTATGGTGTCACTATAGTGATGGATACACACCATTACATTGTCTAAAACTGCAGACAATATAATCTAGAAGTTTAGTGAAAGGCAAAGATGGATTCTGAATTTTAGAGTACTTTGTAGATGTGAAGGGAAATGTCTTGGTCATCTTTTGTTGGATAGTTGATAAGCAGAGAGCGAGCAGAGTGAGCCACGGAGGTGTGGATGACGTTTGGAAAGCTATTAGCCCTCATCCACTGGAGATCCAAAGGCAATGAGCACTAGGGAGGTCTGTCTCTTTGTGCTTCTGGAGGACGCGTCACTCCCTCACTCCCGTATTGATGGCTCCCCCCAGCAGCGCTCAGAGCACTGGAAGTAGAGATGGCTTGTGCGTCTCTGAAACTACCAACCCTGTATGGGCAACTCAGTCTGGTGCAAAGACCAGTGGAGTGAAGACAGCCGAGAGGGGGAGCAGGTAACAGAATGGCTGCTTCAGCAACAGTGAAGAGGTAGGAGAAAGGGAGATCTGGAGGGGAAGAGTAAAAGGCGTGAGGAACTATCACGGTTTTATAATTATGGTGTGATCAGCTGGGAGATAAGATTAAAAACTCAAAAGTGAAGCCGAGCTACAGGATCGGGAAGGTATCTAGGCTGTTGGAAGTAGAAAGCCAATAATCTTTGAGAACTGTGAGGCCAGAGTATCAAAATCAATATCTACCGATGTAAATATCTCAGCAAGAATGGAAGATGTGCAGTGAAGCTGTTCTTAGCATTTAGTCCCCAGGATTAGAAAGATAAAAGGAAGTGATCAGGACGTTATTGTGACATTTAGAAGCTGAGCAAGGTCTAAGGGCTTTTAAACGATCCCTTCCTACAAATGTGAGTGTTGCCCAGGATCCCAGGCATGCAGGGCCAGACTGGAACCGATTAAAAACCTGGGGTTTCGAAATCTCAGAATTGCTGGCGAAGCAACATATCCACCGACTGAGTCTTAGAAAGCTCCGTCCCCATGCAGCTCCACTAGTGCTGTTGAAGACAGTCTCTTGACTGTAAGTCAGATGAGTGCACAAGCGGCAGTGTAGCATGCATGAATTGGTAAAGAAACAAAACACAAATCTCTACTTGCCTTCTCCGAATTGTGGGTGGAAAGCTTGAGCCTTCACAGTAAAAATGCTTGCCCAAGGGTCTTTATTGCCTAGGTAGAAAGAAAGATGCACTAAATACCATGTTTGATAAAATAATCCCCTCCCGTCCAAATCCTACTATCTGAGACCTGGGACCCATGGCAGTCACACACCAAATAAATAGTCCTACTTCTGTGAGGAGGAATGTAATGTGGATGATAGAAGCCCCTGGAGTACTGGGGACACCTCTTATTTTGAAATCTCTCAAGGGGAGAAAAGGTATATTTTCTTTTTATATGGTATGGTTACTGACTGTTCATACCTTACTTGTGTCTGAGTTTGACCCCTGATGCAATATTGCTGTGTCAACTAGATGTGAATGAGATGATGAGGGAGCAAATGGGTCCTTGGTTATCACTTCCTGGCCATGCTTAGTGGATCTCTCCTCTCTGGGAATCTCAAGAAACTCAGAAATGTCAGGACCGCCTTTGAAATCCCGTGTTTGAAGTCAGAACTTCAGAAACGTAGAAAGTTCTCCATGAAATGTTTAAGAAGCCCCTCGCTTGCTTGCACATGTGTGTGTGCATGTGTTCGTGGCACCACCCACCCCAACTAGCATCCTCTCTCCCGATTCTTTTAACTGTTTGTAATCTTTACCATTGCCCATGTGGAGCTCAAACCCAGGGCCTTGAGCGTAAGGGAAGATTCTTACACCAAGGTACACCGACAGCCTGCTATTTCTAATCCCACTAACTAGTTATTAAGCTTTCCAGTTTCCTCACCCATGGCATGGAAGAAAGTAACAACTGCTGTATCGTCTATGGATTTAATGTCAAAGCTCTCTGCAAAAATATTGTTATGCAAATGTCAAGATATCAGTGTTACACAGGAAATGCATGCCAATCGAGGCTAAGATCATCCATTTCAAGAAGATATTTTGAACGAAACGACACAGACAACTGTTGAAATTTGGCAGAAGTCTGGTTTAGACTTTTATGTTAGTCATGGCAGCGTTCCCCCTTTATCCGTGCCAGACTGGCTCCGTGAGCCTGATGCAGTGTATTTCCTGACAAGTGAAATTTCTGCCTTATGTATTCTTCTTTTGACTTCTCAAGACTTCTTCTTTTTTTTTTTAATTGTAAAATGTAATACATGTACAGAAACATTTGAAGTGTAAATGAACACATTAACAAACTGCGAAAAGCGAGCAACCATGTAATTACCACCCGGCTCAAGAACTGGACTCGTTTAATTTCTCCCATATGGAGAACCTTCTCTCCTGTTAGGTGTTTGGTTTGTTGTTCTTTAGGGGACCATAAGGAAGAGCAGACAGCAGAAGGAAGGTATTACGTTTGGACAGGTCAGAATAGACTGCTTTTGAGTGGAATCAGATCAAAGGTGTAATACTAGTCTTTTATTCTCTAGTCATTCGTGGGCTTGGTTTATCCAGGTAGCTGTGAATTTAGTGTGTAGGACAAGTGCTTGGATTGTATCCTTAAATATTGAAGTCTTCAGGCTAGGGATCTTCAGTGTGTGTTTCTTAGGTAAGCCTGATGGGACTGTAATCCTCTGGATGTGAGAAAGGCCCTCATGCCTGATTCTGTTTGCAAGTTCTCATCCTCCATCCTTTCCTATCTCTAGAAGCAGACAAGCAAAGACAGAATTGACAGCTACTTGGAAAATACTTAACATTATCAAGGCAAGTGCCTGTCCGGTCTGGCCATCCGGAAAGAAGGACCCAATGAAAATGCTTTATTGCCCAAAAGGCCACATATTACCGTTAATTATAATCTAGGGCCACAAGTGCTTTGTCTGGGTCTTGTTTTTTCCTATTTCAGTTTGTTTGGTTTTGGTATATCTCATTTTATTGTTATTCTTGAGATGCCTCTTGGTTTTTAAGGACAGACAGAAAGGTTGCGGATTCGGATTGGAGGGGATGTGGAGGGATCTTGGGGGAGCTGGGGGAGAAGGACTGTCATCAGAATATATCGTATGGAAAATCTGTCTCCAATACAAGAGAAGTAAAGGACAAATGATCCTGTGCCACAGTCACGTTGTAAGGTAAGTAGATGGAGTAACAGACCAAAAGTCTTTTTGCTGTCTAGAAGAGAATTCTTTACTTAACTTGCTTGCTTCAGGCAACTTACCTGCTGAAGCTGTAGCCTCCTGGCTTTAGGAAGCCTTCCTCTTCCTTCAGTCCCCTGAGAGCTGGAATTACCGGTATAAGCCACTGTACCTGACTTAAGATTCACTTGAATACTGTGTGTGTGTGTGTGTGTGTGTGTGTGTGTGTGAGAGAGAGAGAGAGAGAGAGAGAGAGAGAGAGAGAGACAGACAGACAGAGAGAGAGATTTTAAAAAGACCTTTCCACATCCTAAAAAATAGTAAGATAATTGGGAAGCTATTAGTTAATAGGTCAAGAGGCCTACAGGTCAAGACAACTAGAAGTGTTGAAAGGTGAAGAAAGACCCATCTCTGAAGGCAATTTCTGTGCCTATGAAATTGGGTTCGTAAGACTTCATGTGAGAATTATTAGCCCGATCATGTACATTTCCTGCCAGCCCTTCCTGAGATTCTCTTAGTTTTGTGTCCCTGTGATAAAATACCTGAAGTAAACTTAGAGAAAGAAAAGTTTCATTTGGCTCAACCTTTTGGAGGTTTCAATATGTTTTAGTCAGTCCTGCTGCCTCTGGGCCTGGTTCAAGGTAGGGCAACATGGCAGGGCAGGAACAAATCTGTTTTGAAGCCCTTCACATGGTGGACAGGAAGCACAGAGGGGGGGGGGAGGGGAGAGAGAGAGGGAGAGGCAGAATCAGGTTCAGTGTTCGAGTACACCCTCAGAAATCACACCCCAGTTACCCAGCTTGTTTTCACAATACTTCACCCTAAGTTCTCACAGCTTCTGGTACTGGCCGACAGCCACAGCCTCGATTCCTCAGAACTGTTAACGAATGCCAGGCAGTCATGGCCACCACCAAAGGCAACAGGAGGGAGAGATGTGCAAAAATGTAGGAGATAAGAAACAATCTGTCAGTGGCTGCTGACCTAGTCGACAGGAGAAAGTTGATACCTAAGTGTCCTGAGGGGGTTGGACTGATCCGAGAAGAATCTGGGAAGGCTCGGGAAGCTGGACCTGTTGGGCAGATAGAGGCCTCAAAATGCAGGCCTGTTTGAAGGCCTGAGGGGGAATTAGAAATGTACTTCTCTTGTCACAAACAACCAAATGAAATGCTAATGAAATTTTTCTCTTCTGAATGGAAATAAATGAGAGATTCTGGCTTTGTCATTACTAGGAAAAGATAGAGAGGGGTAAAATGATCAATACAAACAAAAATTTAATGAAGTCCTACATGCTAAAGCAGTGAGGTCCTGTACAGTTCCCACATTTTTACTCTAGGATAGCCAGGCAATTAGACAGACAGGTTATGGAAATTAAGAAAGTCACAGAGCAGGCAAGAATGGACAAATGAGAATAACGGAAGCCCGTCTACCTGCTTAAGCTGTAGAGATAGAAGAAACTTTCTCCCGCAAGAGTGGAGACAGGAAAATAACAGTAAGAGAATAGGAAGTTAATTCTAGAAGCTAAACATAAAATAGCAATAACAACAAGAAAGTCATGGGGTTGACCAATGAAAAGAAAACAGAAATGGGGCAGAAAAACTAGAATTAAAGTATTTTTCAATGTACATAACATACTAATAAGAATTCTAGAAAGACTATAGAGAAAGGTGAAGAGGAAGAAATTACCAGAGATATAAGAAAACTTTCCAGAACGGGAAGAAATTCATTTTAGGATTAGCTAGAAGGGTCAATAAGAGCATCTCTCCCCCCCCCCACATTTACACACAATACCTAATGCACAAATTATAACACTGTAAAATTGTACTATACGAAGAACATGAATATATAAACCATATAGTGGAAACAGGTCCTCTGCAAAAAGATTAAAAATAGAATGGCATTTGATGGTTTAACACCAACACTGGATTCTTATATGCCTTTAGCCTTAGCATTCAGGAGGCAGAGGCAGGCAGAAATCTGTGAGCCTTCTGTATATAGTAAGTTCTAGGACCACCAGAGCTACACAATAGAGAAACACTGTCTCAAGATATATAAACAAGGGCTGGAGAGATGGCTCAGTGGTTAAGAGCACTGACTGCTCTTCCAGAGGTCCCAAGTTCAATTCCCAGGAACCACATGGTGGCTCGCAACCATCTGTAATGGGATCTGATGCCCTCTTCTGGTGTGTCTGAAGACAGCTACAGGGTACTCACATACATAAAAAAAAAAATTAAGTAATTCTTTTAAAAAAGATATACAAACAAACAAGACCAAAAAACCCTCTGGATTGCTTCCTTAAAAGTTCAGATATTATTTTCAATCTAAAAATTTAAAAATCCATACAAAGTATTAAATAGAAGAAAGAATCAATACCTTTTAATTGATACCTATTGCTCAGTGGTATTTTTATATTAAAATGTGGGAATAAGTCAAGGAAGAACAATGTATGGGATTCCAGAAACCTATAACTAAACAGACGGGGAAAGGCCAAAGGAGACTCGAGAAAGACAGTTCACAAGGAGCCTAGCAGCCTTAGAGGGAGCCAGTCCAGTCAGACAGACAGCAGGGTGGCTTCAGGAAAGGGACTGACATGAATTTCCAAATAAAAGCAAAACTGTTGTGCAATCTTACCCTTCAGACCTAGTGTGAATGTCCTTCAGAGGGGCTTTCCAAGGGCTTATCAGTTAAAAGAAACTGTCAAATGGGGTTGGTTGAAGGCCCTACCAGAAAGTCCCAATAGCTGAGCCAAGTGGTATACGCTGTTAATCCCAGCACTCGGAGGCAGAGGTAGG
The DNA here is from genome assembly GCA_019843965.1 of Rhynchomys soricoides. Lineage (NCBI taxonomy): Eukaryota > Metazoa > Chordata > Mammalia > Rodentia > Muridae > Rhynchomys > Rhynchomys soricoides. Next base: position 2,371,144 of record JADRCH010000267.1, read on the forward strand.
AGGAACTTGGATCTCTGAATGCAGGGCAAGCCTGGTCCACATAGGGAGTTCCAGGACAGTCAAGGTTACATAGTAAGACCTTGTCATAAGAAAATAAAGTCTATACAGCTGTAATATAATAGAAACTTTCCAAATTATAACTTAAAGGAGAACTTAGTCACTTTTTATTCCACAGTCCAGGTCAGGGTGAGCATTTGAAGCAAATGATGTCACCCACTCCCTTTCCCCACTACCCGTGAAGGCTTGCTCTCACCTCTAGAGTTAGAACCTGGTCAGTCTGTGTTATGCTCTGGATTGCAAAGGCAAGGACGTGTTTGGAAGTGCATTGCTTTCCCTTACATTCAGATAGCAAGGAATGAGTCACGTGCTCATACCTACAGGCGATATTCAGAATATTTAACAACCAACTGGTAGCCAGGCCACTGACAAGTCAGAACAGGGACCTTCTGTGGAGTAAAGGCAAGTTTTGAATAACTTGTCGCTGCTAGAGCAGATGTTAACCCTTTATCTGCTGAATCATGAGGGAATATTGGATTGGAGGTCACCAGCTACCATCAGCTGTGATGGTAGTCCAGTAATCACAATGGGTGCAGATACACAGACCAAATACTTCCCCTGGACATGCTTGACTGCAGGAAAGATTGACTGTTATAGAAGGGGCAAACTAGTATACAGTGGAGCACTTGAAAATATATTAATAAAGGTCTAGACTTAACCAGGCAGTGGTGGCACACGCCTTTAATCCCAGCACTTGGGAGGCAGAGGCAGGTACATTTCTGAGTTTGAGGCCAGCCTGGTCTACAGAGTGAGTTCCAAGACAGCCAGGACTACACAGAGAAACCCTGTCTCAGGGAAAAAAAAAAAAGGCTAGAATTAATATATCAATAAATTTTAGACTATACATTGTTTTGGAATATAAAATGAACTATTAGAAGAAGCAAGTAAAACGTTAATGTCTGGTTTGCCTTTGGGAGCGAGTGGGAAGTGAGGCAGGAGGCTGATATTCTTCATCTTATACTTAGTAGCACACTTTGAGTTTCTAAATAATTTCCATGGATTAGTGTAGTAAAAACTAAAATCAGAAAGAAAAAGGTAATGCAGTGGTCAAAAGGGGATTAGAGAATTACCTGGGTCCAAAGCTCTAGAAATGTGTGTCTTAAAAGATAAGACACACGTTTGCTTTGAAGTTAGAATTCTCGGCCACAGTTCTGATTCCAGCATGGCTCATTCCCACCAAGAACCTTTTGGGTGAGCTTTTCAAATCTCAAATGACGTTCCCAGCCCCGAACTGTGATGTGTTTAGCTTTGGGCTGACCCCAAGGAACCAGTTATTTAAAAAAGCTTCCCATTTCTCATTTGCAGGAAGGGCTAACTCCTCTACCCAAGTAGTATTTAAATATCTTTGCTTTCCAGAACATCTGTACCCAGCTTGGCCTTTTCCCATTTTGAAAATGCAGTCAGAGAGCCAATGGTCATTTGTGCAAAAGCTTCTTAACTTGAAGACTTTATCTCAGATTTTCTGTGGAGAGATTTTAGGACTCAAATTCAAGTAGATCTGACCTTACTATCATTTCCTCTTGTCTTAACCTTTGGTGCAGCCACTTGGGAGTTCATGGGCTTACACCTCAGGGTGCCCTCCAGTTGTGTCTCCCTGGCGTGTTTGAATCTCTCTCTCCCAGGAATTCACCAAGCACAGCAATTCCAACTGTAGCTGGTGTCACCAGAAACCACCAAAGGAACCCTAGGAAAGATGATAGATAGTCAAGAAAGGGTCATAAGAACTATGCTTTTCTAAGGTTAGAGGCCTTGGTGCATTAGACTCTTGACTAAAAAAAAATTGAGGAAAAGTAGAAAGTGTTGTGGTACAGATGACATAAATATTCTGAACATCAGAGAAAACCTTTAGTGGCAAATTATGAACAAAAGTTTTCTCCATGGTTCCATTCAGTAACGCAAAAAGAATCACTGTGTAAAGGGTCTACTAGAACTTGCTTCTAATACTCTGTCCATGGTCAGAGACAGCCCAGGCCAGTTGCTAGGATATTATTCATACACATTTAATATGAGTAGGCTAGTGTCGTCTTTAAGGCAGTGATTCTCAATCTTCCTAATGCTGAGACCATTTAATACATATTGTGGTGAACCCAACCATAAAATTATTTCATTGCTACTTCATAACTAATCTTGCTACTGTCATGAATCATAATGTAAATATCTGTGTGTTTTCCAAAGACCCCTATGAAAGGGTCATTTGATCCCCCCCCTTCCAGGGGCTGTGACCCATAGGTTGAGAAACACTGTTTTAAGGTGAGACCCTGACCCTGTCATACACAGTTCATTTTTCCCACTTGATACAAGAGATGCCTGGGCCAGTGCTTTTCACAGCTGATTGTGTTCCACCGTCATTGGAATGGCAGAACATCCTCGGGCAGGGGACTGAGAGTCTACCCTAAAGACTGCCTTTGGGGGAGGGCGTCAGGCTATATTAGTAACAAGACTTTGCTTTCACTTCAGAATCATCTTGATGCCGTTTGAAATTACCTGCCCCTGGACCCATCTGTAGTGACTGTGATTGAATTGGGAGGGGCCAAGGCCTGAAGTGTGTACTGATAGATATGAGTCACCTATAGATGCCTCAGATTTGTGCAAGGAGGGTTACAAACCGCTGCCACGAGATGGGCACGCTTTTACTATGAGTCATGGCTAAAAGTCTTCCTGTGTGGATTCTGTAGCAATCCAGGAGATCCTTAGATAACCTTCTAAGATGTGAACCTAGTCACTTCGTGGATGTTGTCTGCAAAGAAGAGATTCTTCCTAATAGGTCACTGGAGATGAGCTGAGTGTTGCTATCATGGGAACAAACCCAAGAAGGAAAATGATCTTTTTTTTTTTAAGTACCCAGAGGATGCCCCATGATATAGGAAGGAGATCTGAAGTGAAGTGTGAGTATTAACTAGGTATCTCTTGGCTCAGGAGACCCTTGGTTCTCTGTGTCCTTGCACCATGAGATCAGGCAGACCATGTACTGTAACCACTACTTGGATGCTTTGGGGGTTCTTTAGAAATGTCTATGTTTACATCTCTCTGCTGAAATTTGTATAGTGCTGTAGTTCTAGCATTACATGTTTCCTTTGCCAATTACTTAGAAAGTTTTAGAAGATTTTCTGTACATTTACTTACCCCCTTCCTCAAAAACAGTCGAGGAAGTAATTAACATTACATTGATGACAACTCCTTGGATCTCTCAGCACCTCAAGGTTTATGAATTAAATGAGTCTGGTTGTACTGTTACCAGACTGGGATTCTCAGTGTGTCAAGGTGCTTCCTCCAAGCATGATAACCTGAGTTTGGTTCTCAGAACCCACACGATGGAAGGAGACAACCAGCTTCCTTCTGTTGTCTTCCGACCTTGTCACATGTGTACCATGGCACACACACAAGCTTATGTGCACACGCACATGCATTCTCATCCCTCCCTGTCTGTTGGTCCGTCTGTCTGTCTCCAGAAGTTGGAATTCTCCACCCTTTCACTATCAGTCATAAAGTGTAACTTTATCTTCTTCGTGGCCACTTCCTTTAGACCTCGGTCACTCATTATTTGAAATCCAAATTGATTTCCTCAACCCCCCCATCCCACCCCCGTTTCCAACTTTTATCTTAGACAAAGGTCATCTATGTCTATGCCCACCTTTTATCAGAGAATAAAGCCCAGATCACAGATTACCATTTAGAACTGTCTGACCTTGCTCTGTGTTTCCCACCCTCAAGACCTGTTCCTTGCAAAAGCGATCTGGAGTGAAGGAGGGTAGCAGGCCTCAGAGTACTTACTGAGGAACAGCGTTAAAGGCCTGCTGGCCTGGGGGACTGTGTGGACTTAAAGTGAGACCATTGAGCCCATGGCCTCTAGGGGATGCATGCAGGTCGAGGGAACAGCACATTCCTTGCATTCCGCAGCACCTCACTAAGCCATTCCATTTCTGGTCACTGCTTTTGTGAGGATAGGAACCTCCCTGTGAAACCCATTATCTTCTCCTTACCCAATACTCTTTCTTTTAAGACTGCTATTGATATTTCCCCTCATCCTTCAGATACTCAGCCACCTCCCTTCATCCTTTTCTCACTGTGGTGCATTTACTGGGCCACAACCATGGCCCGTTAGACCTGTCTCCCCCATAACGCTCATCCCTCAGTGGTTAAGTTTGTAACCTATAGCCCAACACACGGCTATTTAGCATGTGTCAGGCAAATGAATAAGATTTCTTGATAAAGTGTTGAGAATCTGCACATGTCTGGTTGGGGTTTAAGATCAAGTCCACTTAGAAATATATAGGTAAGGTTACATTGATTTAATTTTTACTCTGTCTTTTCCTACCAAGGATAAGTCCTGTCTGTGTGTGTGTGTGTGTGTGTGTGTGTGTGTGTACAAGCACACACACGGATATACCTATCTACAAAACTGGGGAAGATAAAGACCATCATAGACTATTCATAAATATTAAATATCTGAGATTTTTATAAATCTTTAAAAAAAACCCAAAACCCTAGAAAAAGTGCTAGGCAATGTGGCTCACACCTTTAATCCAAGCACTTAGGAGGCAGAGGTGGATGCCTCTTTTAGTTTGAGACCATCCACTTGTACAAAGTGAGTTCCAGGAGCCAGGGCTACACAGCGAAACCCTGTCTTGGGGGAGGGGGAATTAAAAAATCTTCAGAGAGGTCTGAACAATCCACGTGGTTTATCTGCTGTCTTTCATAAAGCCTGCTTGGTTAAAAACAAATAGTCTAAAGCCCTAGAGTCACATGAGGGAGTATGGATCCCACCTCTATTCAAGATACAATGAAATTTTAACTGTAAAAATTAGTTTGAGAGGTTTTTTGTTGTTGTTGTTGTTGTTTCAAACATGGAGATGCATGAAAATTTTAACCACCTAAACAGTTTTTTTTTATAGTTTACAAATGAAATTGTAATTATTATCTATCCCTGTTCTCTGCAGTGATTTCTTAGCTTACTCAGGCTTCTGTAACAAAATGCCGTAAGCTAGGTAGATTAACAACCAACCAAAGTTTATTGTAGGGGTGAGGAGAGGAAACCCAAATCAAGAACAGATCCGTACCTGGTGAGGGCAGGGCTCCTGGTTTCTCTGCTGTGTGTCTCATGGGAGGATGGACTAGTCTCTGGGCTCTCTTTGGGAAAGTCGTGAATCTCAGCCATAACCAATCTCATGGTCATGATTTCATAATGTAACTGCCTTCAGAAGGCCTAATCTGTAGGGTCACCTTGGAGGTTACGATTTCAGTGTATGTGTTTTAGGGGTGCAGACATTGAGGTCATAAAGTGCAATGATTCCACATTGGTCCTTGGGAGTGAGGAGACTTAATGTTTGCCATTCCTCTTTAAGCTTTAGTTTCTCCGAGTATAAGATAGGAGATTGGTTCAAATTACTACAAAGGTCACTTTGACTCAAGTGTAATTCTGGACAGTTATGAAACAGCCTGTAACCATGGTGAGGCTAGATGATTGGTAGATCCAAAAATACATATTTTTTTCCTTCTAACAGAGATGCTTTCTCACTGAATAAGTCACTCTGTGTATGTATATTCCTTTATTAAAGCAATTTCTTGATTTTTTTTAAAAAAGAAAATACCAGCAGCTCAATAGTGAATGGAAGACTGTTGAGAAATAGCAAACAAATAATCTCTGGACTCTTGTATTAAATAGAAATCTGCATTAGTATACCGTTTTCTCTTTCATACAGCAGAAATTCAGAAAGCAGTAGATGATGGCTTGATAAATTTAGAAATTATTTCATATCTATTCCTGCTGCCATTTGTGTTTATGTGAGAATCTCATTAAAAGTATATATGATTTATTCTCTTAAAATGTAGTTTCCTTCCTTTTTGTCTTTCTATGGGCAGCAAGCATGTGTCTATAAATACATGTTCTGTCAAGATCCTTGCATTGATGGCCATCTTTTCCCATTAGTGTCTAGGTAATCTATTTAGACAATACCGCAGTTGGCCCTCTTGACTTCCTGATGGGTGGTCTCATCAGTTTGTGCCCTTGGGTCCTAAGTAGCCCTCTGAGAGCCACTGTAACGTTGTAAGACTTATGGCCATACTCCTTGGGGACTGTCCTGAAGTGAGGCATGTTGACCACGAGTTGAGACGAGTATAAGACTCTCAGGCAGTGGCTCACTGTTTGCTAACGTCCGGTCCAGATAGATCTAGCTTTCTAAAGTAGAGAATCAGATCATTAAATGAACATTGCCTGAGGGGAGATAGCAGGAAACCAGGTGTGGTGATGCCTCTCACCCCCATGATCCCATCACTTGGGAGGTAGAGACAGAAAGGTCAAGAATTCCAGGCCAACCCTAGAAATGACCTGGGCTGCATAAGACCCTGTGACAAAGCTACCCAACCAATACTATCAACAACAACAAAACAACAAAGGGACAGAGATAGATTTTTCTCACTATTTTATTCAGCAATAGCATGTATCTGACGCGTCATATCACTGACCAGCTGCATGAGATGGCTGTTTACCTTCTCTGAGCTTCAGTTTTCTGTTCTATAAAGTTTGGGTTTTATTTCTAAAACGCCTTTGGTTCTACAATCCGCCCATGTTCATCTCATGTCTCTTTCTCCCCCAAGGCTTTCCCCCTCCCCACTCTCTCTCATTAGCTCGTTGGGGGCAGGGCAGTCTGTGCTTGAAGCTTAGGAAGCTTTCCCTCATTTCTCATGGTCCTTTAAATGAGATTTAAATGGGATTTTTAGAATGCATTATTAATTATTATTATTATTACTAATTTAGTCCGTTTGTTTTCTAGAGATGTCAAGACAAGATTAACTTGAGAACTCAATTTGTTTTGCTTTTGTATTTGGATAATGGTCTAAAAAGAAGCCATTCTCTCTCTTTTTGATAATTGATTCTCTTGTATGTTGCATCCGACCACAGTTCCTCCTCTTCTCTCTCCCCTACTCCTTCATCCTGCAAAGAAACCAATCTTATTTTCAGAGAAATTATAATTAGATCTATTTCCCTCAGCAGGCATTTCTGTACACCTTTATCCATGAGGGTCAAGCCTAGTAGATGCTATTGCCAACAGTTCCCCAATATACTTAGAGAAAAAGTGTTTGCCCTTTTCTCCACTTCCTCGCCACCGAATCTGTTCTGCTTGGTGATTCCAAACTGTTAAAAGCAAGAGAAATATTGACACCAGTAAAGCCCTATAGCCGTGGGTTCAGAACTAGTCTAGGATAGGGATGCTCCTTGAACTAAGTATTGAGTTGTGTGATGAGTTGTCTTTGGCATACTGTCATGAACAGCACTCTTAACTGTATGGAACTTCCTCTGCCAGCAGAAAACAAGTCTCAGTCAGCATAGTAAGTATTATTATGTTTTTCACAGGGCGATAAAAGCTATGGAAATAGCAAAACTGGAAAAGGAGGGATCCAAGATAAATGGGGAACAGAAAGCTTGGCTGTAGTTGACTTTCTAGACGAAATCAAAATTAAGTATCTTATGATAGGAAACTTCCCTTAAAGAAGAAAAATCACAGTGGTGAGTGCTTGGAAACATCTAGAGATTAGAGTTGTTTGATTCCAAATCAGCATGAAGGGGTCCCTGGGGACGCTTAAGGACAGGGAATCACTGCTTTGAGGAAATAGATCAGCTTCCCACGAGCTGCCACCAGGGACCCAGTGGAAAACCAGAGCAGCTGGAGGAAGATTCATCCACTGGGCTTACAAATGGTCCCACCTGAGAATGTAAGGAAAAGGCCCAACTGTACAGCACTCTACAGATCTGAGAAAGCAATGGGTACTTTCGGAGATGTCATATGCCAGTGATCCAAAACCCACAGGATAAGGGAGCTGACCAAGAGAGAGCGCCCTGGGCAAGAGAAAACAAGAGCCAAGTCCCTAAGTGGTGTGACCTGGAGGTTAGAGTGGCTGCAAGGTGACCCCTGAAACTGGGGTACAGAAGACAAGAGGTTGCTGTGAGCTAAGACCAGAAAAGGAATTCCTTGGTGGATGGAAACCATAACAGGCTCTGGCTTTTATTCCAAGTGAGCTACGGGGGCACTGCACATTTTGATGACAGAAGCAATCAACTTATTTGGTTTTGAAAAACCAAGCTCACTGGCTGCTCTGAAAATAGACTCCAAGGGAGAAGCAGGAAGAGCAATTAGAAATGACTGCAGGATTCCCCTCGCAAGGTGATGGCCGCTCAAATCAGCAGTAATGGAGAGAGTAAAGTGTCCAGAGTCTAGATTTATTTTAAAGATGGTCTGTTGTGTATGACTTGGATGTGGGTTGTATGTGTGTAGGAGAGAAGCCAAAGCTGCACTTATGGTTCAGGCATGAACACCTAGAGGACGGAACCTCTGTTAGCTAAGATGAAGGAAACAGGTGGTGCATGCCTTTAATCCCAGTGGGTCTCTGAGTTCGAGGCCAGCCTGGTCTACAAAGCAAGTTCCAGGACAACCAGGGCTACACAGAAAAACTCCTGTCAGGGGGAGCAGGGGAGGAGGAGGGGGGAGGAGGAGAAGGAAGAGGGGGAGGAGAAAAAGAAAGAAGAAGGAGGAGGAAAAGAAGGGAGAGGAGGAAGGGGAGAAGGAGGAAGTGGAGGGGGAGAGGAGGAGGAGGAAAAGGAGGAAGAGGAGGAAGAATAAGAAGGAGGCGGTGGCAGGCATCGTGTTAAGGAGAGGAGTGGAGGTCAGTTTGGACATACTGAGCAAAAGATGTCTGTCAGCCATCCAGCAATGGACAGAGTGAGGTTCTTAAGGCAGAACAGTTCTTTCAAGTGTTTTGAATTCTAGTCTCGATAACATGTGGCTGTGTCATCGTAGGTGGTGGAGGGCCTTTGCAAATATCAGTGAATTAACCTTGAGAGGGCAGATTATCTGGGTGGCTTCTCCTGTTTCCACCCGTTCCTAATAGCTGAGAACTTTCCTGCAATGGTCAGACACTGAGGCAGCTACGGACGAATGACTGTTGCTGACTGGGGAAGGAGGGCCTAGGCCTGAGGATGTGAGTGTCCTCTAACAAATAGACATGGCAAGGACAGCCAGCACCTGACCATAAAACTATAAAATAATAAAATTTAACTTGGGTGATTCATTACAGTAGCCAAAGAAAATCCATAAACGATAGAAGAGTCTGTGAGAAGAGGGGGGGAAGCACAGAGGTTGAGTTGGAAGCCCTGACTGAAGGAGGCCACCACAATCATGGAGATTAGATGGAGAGGTATTTCTTATCTACATACTTCTGTTCCCTTTCCCTGTCACCAGCCAGGTGCTCCATGTGCGTTCTTAGTCTGTTGCAAGACCGTGCATGTGACTGAATGGCTCAGTGGGCGTCTCCAGGTAATCCATGTGCTGGTGGCTGAGTCAGACCAGCTTGGACAGTGAGGAGACAGGAAGGCTGAGGTGAGATACTGATAAAGGCTGGAATGGAAAAGCGCCAAGGGGTTCGGGGAGTGAAGAGTGTCCATTGCAGAGATACACTAATTGTAAAAAACCTCTGCTAAACTCCGAACAAAACATAATCAGTCCTGCATTCAATATTTAAAGTTTTTTTCTTTTATTTTTATGTGTATTGAGAGTTCTTCCGAGTGTTTATTCACCACGTACATGCCTGGTGACCCTGGAGGCAGAAGAGGGTATCAGAGTCCCAGGAACTGGAGTTAAAAGTTGTTGTGAGCCACTACTTAGTTGCTGGGAATCAAACATAAGTCTTTTGCAAGGGCAAAAAATGCTCTTAACCATTGAGCCATTGCCCCAGCCCCAAGTTGTGCATTCTGTGTTATAAAGTTCAAGTTTTGATACAGTCTGTTTTTTTGTTTGTTTTGGGGAGTGTGTGTGTGTGTGTGTGTGTGTGTGTGTGTGTGTGTTGAGGAAAAAACCTGAGGCTTTACACTTGTTTGGCGATTCTCTACCTCTGACCTGTCCCCAGTCCTTGATAGCTTTGACTTTCTAAGCAATATCTTTACGTACTATGTATCAAAAGAGCTGAGCACCCCTGACATTGTGGAAACAGAGTTCTACGCCTCCTCCCACCCAGGACTTGCATGTTTATTGTAATGTCTTATTTCTTGTTATCTTTCCATGGCTTCAGTCATGCAAGTTTTAATGGAGGTGTTACATCCTCAAACTTCCCATAGTGCCCTAACAGAGTACCACACAGTACTTTTGACACAAGCAGTCACCCAGTTTCTTCTCAATGAAAACTGATTTACTGGCACTCTTATGTACTCACTGTTTATCCCTTTCCCCAGACTACATCACACACACATTCAGACTAATACTCACCCCCCCCCCCGTGTGTGTGTGTGTGTGTGTGTGTGTGTGTGTGTGTATTACATATATCTTGAAAATTGTATCCCCTGCCCACAAACTTTCCCCATATGGAAGGAGTTAACTCTGTACTTGTTGACTACATAGTTTTCATGATTATTATTCTTTGTTCTTCCACCCCCACCCCCACCCTATGGTCTGCTTTTGTCCCAGCTCATGAAGTCACTTATAGGCTAAGGAACCACTGGCACTCACTGGAGGACAAGCTATGGTCCTTCCCTGAAGCTTCTAGGCTCTTGCTTCCTTGTGCAGGATGAGATGTAACTCATCTTCTTGTCAGACAGGCTAAAAGCATGATGTGGTAAGGAGCAGACAAGAGACTGGGTTCATAACCACGGTGTTCTGGTTATCTGATGCTATTTGTCAGACCACCCCAAAGAGTGATGACTTCAAACAACCATAATCACCTGTTATCTCCCACCGTTTCTTGAGTCTGGAATTTGGCTGTGTGGCCCATCCCTGTTCCACATGGTATTCACAGGGTAGACTCGACAGCCTGCGGCTAGAATCATCTACAGGGCTTTTGACATGTCTAGTGCCTGATTCTTCAGGCATGTTCCTGTCTGTCAGTGTGATTTCTCTATGCCATAATATTTCCCAAGGGTGGCTGTACGGATGTATGGCTTCGGAAACTTAAGATCTCTGCAGGCAGTGCTGGCCTCACAGCGAGCACTGACATTTATTGAGGGCTTGCTGCTGTCCAAGCATTGTGCTAAGTACTACATCTGTATTACATTATTTAACCCCTGGCAGCTTCGATTTATAGGGCAACCTGCTTTTTACACTGAAGGGATAGAGAGTCAGTGAGGTTAAATGGCGGTTTTAAGCTCACAATGAACTTGTGAATTTTGTGATGAAAGGGCTGACAGTGAAGAGTCAGTGGGAACCTTGCTTCCAGAGGGTGTGGAACCTCAGCTTTGCTGATGCCTCTGTTGGCTGGTTCTGGGGAGCCGCCCCACCCCCAATACAAACACACACCCCACCCTTCCCTCCAGGATCAAAAGAATTCATTTTGTTCAACCACATCTCAGTAATCCTTTCCTTACTCCTGTTTTCCCATTAAAAACTTGAATCACTTTTGTTATAACTTGAATTAGTGAATTAAGTATTATGAAGATACCCAAACCAGGAGTCAGCCATGGTAGCACACGCCTTTAATCCCAGCACTCAGAAAGCAGAGGCAGGTGGATCTCTCTGTGAGTTTGAGGTCAGCCTGGTCTACATAGTGAAACCCTGCCTCAAAGAACAAACTGAGTGGCAAACTACTGGTGTGTTACAAAGATTCATATACAGAAGACACGTTTGACTTTACCGGTGAATTCCAAACAGTTTTGCCAACAGAGGTCACACCTGAGACTCACCTGGATCAGTGGAAGCCCTGGTGCTGGTGGCAGAGCAAGTGTACAGTGAACCTTTGGTCCTTCACCACAGCTGCCTTCCTGCCTTGAGCAGGCTCTACCCACCTCCTACCTCCCAAAAGTCCTGCCTTGATTCAATCTCATTATTATAATAGCCTCTCTTGGATACTCTCGTTGAGCACGGGACCAATGAATGAAACCCATACATTCGAACTTCCCCACACAGCTGCTGCGCCTGTGTCCATCCCTTTAACTCTTGGCATCAGCCGTTAGAAATGAGAACCATAATTTGGTTTGGGGACATCATCTAAGTGTCCCAAAGAGATACAAACGTCTGTTGTTTTGCCCTTACACCTGTGTGACTTTGGGTTCACACAGTCATTCATGAAGGGAGTGCAGGCTCTTCCCAAGATGTTGTGCTGTTGATTCCCCGTGCTAATTATACCTCATCAGAGAGACTTGGCGAATTACTCCACCAATGGGAAGACAGACAGTGCCTTCTCTCATGGTCTACATCCTTAGGATTGAGGTAGTGAGCTCACAGCATGTTTAGTTGGTCAGGTTGTGAGGAATATTTTGTAAAACTGTAAATCCTGTAGGCGGCTTGTTAGTTGTTCCTCATTGCTGTGATAGAATGGCTAATAAAACATAGGGGAACATGCTGTGGCTCAGTGTCGTGGCAGGGGAGGCATGGTGACAGGAGTGACTCCACTGTGGCACAAGGACTGACAATACAGTGGCTGGTTATAGCATGGCAGCAGCCCAGAAGAGGCAGCCCCCAAAGAGGGTGCTGTAACCTCAAGTCCTAAGTGAGCCGTTTCCTCCAGCTAGGCTTCAAAAGGTTCTCCGACTTTCCAGTACAACGCCACCAACTCTGTACCTAGTGTACAAACACGAGCCTGGAGGGGACATTTCACATTTAAAGAGTAACAGAGGAGTCCAGGAATGTCAGTATTGTCGTTCTTCCCAACTATGTCCTGTGGTTTTCTATCTTAAAGAAGCCAAAGGGCCCTACATGAGCTGGCCCCGCTGCCCGTTCTCAGCTCCACCTTGGGCTGTGTGTTGTCCTTGCATCTGATACTTTCCTTTCTCTCTGTGGGACCACCCTCCTTCAGATAAAACTAACCCCTTCAGCTCTTTCTGGACTCTTCCAAGACTTACCACTTTAAGTATCAGTTACTTCACTACCTCTAACCTGTCACACCTCTAATCTGTGGGTCGCAGTACAACAGAGGAGCTGATGCTTGGGCTTGACCATGAGCAAAGCTGTGGCCATGACCAGCTTTCCCTCCAGAGAGCAAGTTTGACGTCACCAGGAGCCTAGGCCCCTCTGCCCTTCAGCTGTCAGGAAGGTTCTCTATAAAAGTCCTGTCTGGGGGCAGCACCCTGGGGATCCCCCCTGGGCTCTACAGTGAACCAATTCAACCCTGCACTCAACTGGGAATTTCCACATGACATTTGGCCTCTCATCTCGTGGCCCACCCTCTGTGGATCAGACAAGTATTCTGAAGTCCAGAGCCTTGCTTTAGATAAGGGTGATTCTACTCCACTGTGTCTCCTGCTAGGGAGCCCAGTCTAGCTCTCCTCAGATGTTTCTCTTACGTCATCGTCTCTGGCCGCTTCAGCTGTGTTCTCTGCTTTCAGTTTCACTGGCCTACCACCTCTTATGTATTTCTCACTTTGTTCAGAAACTGAAACTGCGCCCCAAACCTTACAGGTTTGTGTCTCCCTTGTTCCATTCTGTTAAAACCCTCACTGCCTTTCTCTTTCTCTGACGCGTCACTTCTGGATTCTAGGGCATCAAGAAAGGACAGCTCTGCCTCCATGAATAAAGTTCCACGTGGTACAGTTTTGGCGACATTACTATGTAAACTTTAAAATTTTCTTCTCACAAGTTTGGTTCTTGCGGACGGATGGTGGCATTCTTTGTATAAGAGAGACAGGAAGGAGGGGCCTGGGGGATAATGCAGCAGGTTCTACTGCTTGCTGTATAAGTAGAAAGGAGTTCAGATCTTGGTACCCACGGAGAAATCTATGCTTGGCTGTGTGTGTGTGTGTGTGTGTGTGTGTGTGTGTCCCCAGTCCTAAGGGGGGTAGAGACCTCAGGATCACTAAGGTTTCATAGGTGCCAGCCTAGCTCCAAATTCAATGACAGGAACCCTGATCCTCTCTGAAAGAAGTAAGGCAGAGACCAATAGAACAGGATACCTAATACCCTCTTCTGGCCTCTGAATGTATATACAGACGGGGACTCGTGAGATAGACAGACAGATAGACAGACAGACAGACAGACAGGTAGATAGGTAGGTAGATAGATAGATAGATAGATAGATAGATAGATAGATCAGACAGGCAGGCAGACAGATAGATGATAGGTAGATAGATAGATAGATAGATAGATAGATAGATAGATAGATAGATAGATAGATAGATCAGACAGGCAGGCAGGCAGGCAGGCAGATAGATAGATAGATAGATATCCCCTCTCCCCCTCCTCCCCCCCCCCCACACACTCACAGAGAGAGTTGGGGGAAGGGGGGTAGAGGAGAAATTAAGCAAATTTTGCTGTCTTACCAGTCTCACTGGGAGTCTGGAGCTAGGATGGTTCTTTAGACCTCCCTCTTTAGACCTCTCTCTTTAGACCTCTCTTGGCTTGGCTGTGATCGCCAGGCCTTTGTATCGGCCTCCCCCAGTCACTGCCTGTTGCTCGCCTTGAGAAAGTGACCTGGGTAAAGCCCATCCCTGCATCCTAAAGCACTCCTTGCAAGCCCCGCTTCCAGGCCTCAGCTGTGCCCCTGACCACTTTCCACATTACTGTAGGTGAAACATGGCCTCGTCTTTTAGATATGATGCAGAATTTTCATTAAGAACTAGTGACCTCTGGGGCTGGCGGGGTTGCTCAGTGGTTAAGAGCTCTTACTGATCTTCCATAGGACCCAGGTTTGGTTCCCAGGACCCATATGGTAGCTCACAGTGATCCTTAACTCTAGTTCCAGGGGATCATATACTCCAGTCCAGCTTCCTTGGGCACTAGACAAACATGCAGTACATAAAATATACATTCAGGCAAACACTCACACATGCAAAGTAAAAGTAAATGAGTTGGGTTTTGTATTTTTTTGTTTGTTTGTTTAGAAAAAAGATAAACTTTATGGTCAGTCTTAGTTTGCTACTGAAGTGTTTTTGGAGACATCATTGATGAAGCCTTAGAGACATTTAAGGAGCCCTCCTGTCCGGCAGATGAGGAAGTGGGGTGATAAGGTGATTAGTGTGGCTTTCCATAGCACAGACTCCCTCACTGCCCCCTCCTATCATAAAGCTCGAGAAGCACCCTGTCTTAGTGAGGGTTTACTGCTGTGAACAGACACCATGGCCAAGGCAGCTCTTATAAGGACATTTATTTGGGGGTTGGCTTACAGGTTCAGAGGCTTAGTCTATTATCATCAAGGTGGGACATGGCAGCATCCAGGCAGGTATGGTGCAGGCAGAGCTGAGAGTTCTACATCTTCATCTGAAGACTATTAGCAGACTACTGGCTTCCAGGCAGCTAGGATGGGGGTCTCATAGCCTGCACCCACAGGGACACACCTACTCCAACAGAACCATACCTTCTAATACTGCCACTCCCTGAGCCGAGCATACACAAACCATCCCACACCCCCTCCCCAAAACACTACCAGGCAAGTATGAAAGTGGGGTGAAGAGAGAAAAGTCACTCAGGGTGAATTCCAGAAAGCATCTCTTCTGTGCGCCCTGGAAACCCAGTCCCTTCAGCCACTCCAGAGACAAGTCTCCATTCTCCGAAGATCCCCCACTCACTTAAAAAAAAAAAAATTTTTTTTTCAGATTAGTTGCCCACCTGTCCCTGCCTGAGACTGTGTCCTGAGGTCCACCAGCATTCCACTCAGTCTGCAGGGGAGTCCTTCTGCTAAGGCTGTATTGCTGCCTTTACCCAGAGTGGTGCTGGACCCTCTTTGTGCAAGATTAACTTCTCAGGATAGCCTAGCTTGCTCCAGGAGCCAGAAAACTACTTCCAGATGAGCCCTTGAGGAAGCTGGGGTGGGGCAGTGACAACACCTGTTTCAGGGGTTTGGTCAAAAATAGAGTGCAGATGCCCCGACTACCTACAGAGGCTGTTCACATTGATTATTAAACATCTTTCTGATCTGTGCCCAGAGCAGGGAATATGGTCTCTTTCTGAGAAGCACTCTAATGAAGGAAGACCTGGCCAACAGTCACATCATTGGGAACAGATGCCACTGAGCTGTCACCAGGTACTACAGTGCTCAGTAGTGTCCAGGCAACGAGGGGAGACCTGACCAAAAGTCACAGCATTGTGAGCCAAGACTGCTGCCCATGACGGGCACTACGGTGACCAGGCAGTACTCAGTAGTGTCCAGGTCTTGCTGGGAAAGCCATTCCAGAGAGAAGGGTCCTTCCTGTTGGTCCTCTGTTCTCAACAGACTGAGTCTTGAACAAAGTCCCAATGGGAACTGGAACAGTATTGAAGTGGGTGAAGGGTGGGGTAGCCTGCTGGTCAGGGCCTCTGGAGTGGGCTGACTAGATTTTCATTGTCTCCATTATATATCCAGTGAGAATTCATTGCGAGGTAGGCAAATTAAGCCTTGGTTTCCTGCTCTGAAAATGGGATCGATGTAACAGAACTCAGTTCCCTGGAATGTTTACTCCACAATGCAACGGGATACACAAACATCTACCTAGAGCTTGCCATGTAATAAGCATTAGCTGTGATGCTCATGATTATTGACAGGAGGGAGTGGAATCAGAGGAAAGTGGTGGAGAAGGCGTCGCAGCTGAGGGCTGCCAGCTTAGAACAGAAGCTCATTGCAAAACGCAAGGGGAAGCCCAGCATGTAAAATACATCAACGGAGCCACTTATTTGAAAGTGGAGTCGGGGACCCCACTCCTCCTCCAACTACCCACAGCCCCCCAAGGGATTTCTGAGAAACCCCCGACGCTGCAAGAATAAAACCAATTTCTATAGAAGGATTTGTAAGAAGACACTCTAATAGCTCCTTGGTTCTGAATTGACTGAGTTTTCCAGAAAAAAAAAAAATCCTTCTCTTTTAAAGCGTCATCTTGGATGCAACTTTGCTCAAGTGTGTTATTTTTTTGCCTTCTTATCATGGCTGAATGTAAACCTTCTAGTCTGTTCTTGGTGACTTTGGGTTAGTTCTGGTTCTGTGCTTTGATGTGGCACTCTCCAGCCTCTGAGGTTCTGAAGAGTAGATGCCCCAGGCTGCCTTGTGCTCTTGGGGGTTTCTGTGAGCAGCGGCTTGGAGTCGGGGCTTCTGGACATGGGGACCAGGATGTCCAGACCACATCTTGGTCATGCATCTCATTAGTACTGTGACATTAAACAAAAACTTGACCTCTCAGTTTCTTCTGCAAACTGTGAAGTAGTCACAATTACTCAGCTAGGTTGTGGTAAGAAGTAGATTTTAAAATCTTTATGTGTTTAGAACAATGATTTATAAGAACGATAGGTATGTTTGTGGTGGTAGTCATGATGGAGGGGCAGGAGGTGGTCATGATGACTGGTTTTTTTGTTTGTTTGTTTTATTTTCATATTTTATTTACCTTTCCAGATCTCCCCTTTGGAACCTCCCCATTCCCTCCGCCCTCCCCCTGCCTCTATGGGGATATTCTCCAACCCACCTCCCCACCTCACCCCCCACCCACTCTCGTCTTCCCTCCTTGACATTCTCCTATACTGGGGGATATAACACCCTCAGGCCCAAGGGCCTCTCCTCCCCCTGACGGGTAACAAGACCCTCCTTTGCAGTCTTTGTGGCCAGCACTATGGGTCCCTCCATGTGTATTCTTTAGTTGGTGGATCAGTCTCCAGGAGTATGGGGGGTCAGGCCAGCTGCCAGTGTTGCTACTTCCCTGGGGCTGCACACTCCCTCAGCTCCTTCAGTCCTTTCTCCAAGCCCTCCATCTGGGACCTTGTACTCAGTACTACTGTTCCTGCGAAGTGACTCTTGGGTATTTCAAACTTTTAGGCTAATAATCACTTAACAGTGAGTACATACCATGTTCATTCTTTTGTGACTGCGTTACCTGGCTCAGAATGATGTTTTCAAGATCCATCCATTTGTCTACGAATTTCATGAAGTCATTGTTTTTAATAGCTGAGTAGTATTCCACTGTGTAAATGTACCACATTTTCTGTATCCATTCCTCTGTGGAGGGACATCTGGGTTGTTTTCCAGCTTCTGGCTATTATAAATATGGCTGCTATGAACATAGTGGAGCATGTGTCTTTATTACATGTTGGAGCATCTTCTGGGTATATGCCCAGGAGTGGAATAGCTGGGTCCTCAGGTAGTATGACTGTTTTAAATGTGATTTTCCATTGTCTCCTTTCACATAGTTTAGGACTTAAGCCTGTGAACTCTAAAGGTTTTAATCAGGTGAATTTGAGTCCCACCAGCATTGTAATATTAGGAAAGTTAGCTTAATTTTATGGTTCAGTTTATTCATCCAAAAAAAGAGAGCTAAAATACAAGTTAGTTCATAGGATTTCTACGAAGATTAAAAAGATAACATTTTGTAAAACCCCTGTTAGCACTTATTTAGCAAGCAGTGAGTGGTCCTTGGATGGCATCCATCCATCTTTCTTGTTAATTAAGAGTCTTGCTGGCAGTGGTGGCGCACGCCTTTAATCCCAGCACTTGGGAGGCAGAGACAGGCGGGTTTCTGAGTTCCAGGCAGGCCTGGTCTACAAAGTGAGTTCCAGGACAGCCAGGACTACACAGAGAAACCCTGTCTCAAAAAACCAAAAGGGGGAAAAAAAAATTAAGAGTCTTGATATAAGTGTAATACTGAGTCAGGAGTTTATATTTTTTCACTCCTAAAAGATATTGCATTGTTACTGAATGACTTCAGCTAATAGAGGTTGTTATCTTACTGATCTTTGTGAGGTGCTTAATGCTGGTACAAGGGTAGGTAGATGGAGAGATTCACCATATATATAGATATATATAGATATATATATATCTATATATATATATATCAATCACAGTGCTTGCTATGGAAGTGACTTCTGCACGTTTTGTATGAAAGGTTCATGCTTTGCCACAAAGGTTGATGCCCTTCCTGTTCATACAGGAGGGTTGCAGAAGGAAGGGAAGCAGCATGGAACTGTGTTAGTAGAAATGACTAGAAGCAGTGCGGGGCAAGCAGCAGATTTTCTGATCTAGGAGCCAAGTATATGGCAGAAAGCAAGAAAGAAAACCAACAAGCCAAAACAACAACAACAACAACAAAAAAACAAGAAAGGACTTTTACATCCTTTTGTAAATCAGGGGAGATGGTCTCCTCTGAATGATTTTACTGGCTTAGTTGAGTCTCTAGGACAGCGGTTCTCAGCCGGTGGGTCCCGACCCCTTTAAGACCATCAGCAATATCAGATATTTACATTACAATTCATAACTAACAAAATTACAGTTATGAAGTATCAATGAAATAATCTTATGGTTGGGGGTCAGCACAGCATGAAGCGTGCATGATATTAAAGAGCCGCAGCGTTAGGAAGATTGGGAACTACTTCTCTAGAGCATGCAGCTGTCAAGATTAGCCCCATGTGGGAGAGCCTGGAGCAGCCAGGGGTGTGTTGCATATTTAAAATGTTTAGGAAAATGATCTAGCCCTCTAGAGAGGTGGAGTGGGGTGCTGTGGAAGTCAGATGGGGTGGGGGTTGTGGAAGCTGGGTGGGGTGGGGGCTGCAAAGAGGTGGGGGTGGGATTCTGTGGAAGTCAGATGGGGAGGGGGCTGCAGAGAGGTAGAGTTGGGTGCTGTGGAAGTTGGGTGGGGTGGAGGCTGCATGCCCTCTCTGTGTTACCCTGGAACAGTTAGGTATGCTTGGGACACACTTAGGAAAATGGACTTTTGTCTAAGTTTCTGTTGACCATTAAGTAGAACCCTGAATCTGCAAAGTCAGATATTATATATAGATTGGTGACCTACGAAAGATTTCTGTGTGATTCAGATCTTGCCCTGTTGTGTGAGAGACTTTCCCTGGAGAGACAGGACACACAGATGTCTGCCTACTCCATGAAGGATCCCACCCGAGTCCAACTTAGAGACTAGTGAGTTTTATTGGGGTTATGTACAGAAGCAGTAATGATCCAAAACAGCTACCTCATCAAAAAAACTACACAGAGAAACCCTGTCTCCAAAATTTTTTTTTTTGATGTTTAGTTTGCAAACATTTCTGGCCAGTTTTTAAGCCATATGTTTTGTTTGTTTGTTTGTTTCAATAGAGTCTAATCATGTAGTCTAGACAGGCCTTGAACTTAAGATTCACTGCTTGTATCTCTGAGGTGTAGAAGTTAGAGGCATGCAGCCACCAAGCTGTGTATATTCCAACAAGGCTTGTAATGAGACAAAGGGTAAGCCATTAAAGTCATCACAGATCAGTTCCAGTGTTGGTCGACATACTAAATTTACCAATTTTAACTTAGCTCAGACTGTTCAGGCTTTCAGTTTTTTAAAAAAATTAGTAATCTCCTCTTTTGTTAGAAATTTTTTCTCCAAGGCTAGCTGGATAGTGAACTTGCTACACAGACCCTACAACCCGAGCTTGATCCCAGGAGCCATGATGGAAAGAGAAAAGCAACTCTTGAAAGTTTTTCTTTAACTTACCCACATGCATAATGGTCAGAACACCCCCATCTATTAATAATAATACTACTAATAATTAATAATAACATGCATGCATATATAATAATAACAACAAAACCAAGAAAACAACACCCTTTTAAAGCAAGAAAAATGGAAGTTCGTGTTCCCTAATTTAGATTCCCTTACCTAGTATTTACTTAGCAGATATTAATTTAATTAATACTTAATTCTTCTTGAACATGAGCTCCTTGAGAACGTGGACCTGTTTATATGTTCACCACTGTGCTCCAGGCACCTCACACAGCTCCTGGTAGATGGTAGGCAGTCCTCTAAAGAGTCATGGGATGACTTGATAACTCTCACAGATTATGGTGCTCCACAAAACAAGGACCAACCGGCTTAGGAACTTGGTACTAGATGATTCTGAATGCTGCAAGTGCTGAGCCGGATTAGTCCAGGCCCCTGGGGCTCATTTAACATCCTGAAAGCACAGTATAAGTCTCTCATCGGTCATCTGTAGCAGATGCTCCCATTCTCTACAGCGCTTTAAAAATTACCCTGCTTGAAAATCACCAAAAACGAGGAGCAATTGGGTGTGAAATAGGTGGCGGAGCCATGTCCCCAGGTGCATTTTGGTTCTCTGGAGTCTTAGATGACAAGCATGGGAACCCAGAAAGTGCTAAAAGAAGAGCCCAAAGGATAAAAATCAGTGATAGAGAATCCCCCACTACTAGTTCACTGCTGCCATGCTGGCTCTCCCCCTCCTTCCCTCCCTTCCTTCCTCTCCCCCTCCCCTTTCTCTTTTAAATTCCATACTGCTTTAACTGCCTCAGTTTCCTCTCTGGAGCCAGTAATGTGTAGGACAGCAAGTTCAAGGAATATATTGAATATTGCTATCTGGATACAGTGTTGCAAGTTTTCTTGGAGCGTCAGTTTTAAACTTTTCCATAAAACGTTAGAAATGGTAATATTCCTAAAATTCCGAATGTGTGAACTATGTATAGAGAAATCTGTGAACTATCTAGTAAATTTGTAACAGTTGCACATGCAACGATTTTTGTGATTAAACTAGGTTATGTGCATTCAGGTTATGACCGGAGCCCTTACTGTGCAGTGGGACTAGAGATACACAAGCTACTATTTTTATAGTGTCAAAGCTACCCTTTCTACAATCACTAAACTGGTCATAGTCTTGCTTCTTTGATTCTCCATACTATCCAGTCTTGAGCTCAAATATTATGTACTGGTTCTTCTGATGACTTTCTAATGACCGGACATTTTAAATCTGCAATATGTTTAGTCCAACAAATATAAACAAATATATGCCACCCTTCCACATAGCAAGCATGCCACTCAAGACCTGCCACAAATAATCTGTGAGCAAAATATACCCACAGTCACAGATGCTAGTGTTGCAAGTGGCATGGCTGTACGCCAAAGTTTATTGATAAGTTAACTATTTGAGCCAAGCTCCAAACTCATTCTTCCTATAGAAGTAATGTAAGTCACTATTGGTAGTCCTTAACTGACAGTCCCCACACATCTATCTAATGTTTGGTTGCCCATATCATGACCAAGATCCAAAGGGGTTTTAATGGTGTGCCCCGCACCATGTGCTAGATTGTACCTGAATCCCTAGTGGGGTATTTATGCTTAACAGCAGCTGGAGGACATGCTGTGGCAACTCCTATCAGATTAATAAGAAGTTGGCTTTTTAATCAGCCAACTGATAAAACAGCCCTACTGACACCAAAGACTCACTAGGTGTCTGGCTCTGTGTGAGCATCACTACAGAGAGCAAACAGGACACTGTCTCTGGCTGCAGAGCTTACTCCAGATCTAGAAGAAACACAAGTTGAATCGTCTAACAATGGAGATGTGGGTGCCCATGTAATGTCCTGGAAGGAAAGTTGCTTCTATGAAAAGAAACCCTGGAGGCTGTCAATACACCATCAGCTAACCAGTCTTGACTAGACACTTCCAGAACAAACAAGAACCTTGGGGGCACTGGGGTGGGGGTTGGGGGTGGGGTTGAAGGTTTAAAAAGTATCGTAGAAAAGGGGATCTCCAGAGTATAAAGAAGGTATCTCCTGAGGTGACTGGCAAGTGGGGAAGGAAAGCCTTGCAGAGGCTCGCTCACTGACTGAGGGGTGCAAAGGAGGCCGGGCCCTTTCTTAGGGCCCTCCTGTGTCAGCAGTTCAGAACAAGTGGGATGCTGAGTAGGTGAGAAGGGTGGGAGGCAGCAATATAGGGGTCAGAACAAAGGACAGTGTCTGTCTTGGCAGGAAGCTAGGACTGGCCCTGTGACCTTTATCCCCCATTGTCTGTTTCAGCCCTTTGCTCAGGCCTTGCTTTTTGCTCACTTCCTGCCCCCACTACCTACCTGCCTGGCTGAGTACCTTAACTCCTTCATGTCTTGTCAAGTGTGCTCCAACTAGAGTCCTCTAACCCCGCAGTCCCCTTTAAAAAGAAATGTAGAACACTTTGAAAATTTGTGTGTCGTTCTTGCACAAGAGCAGCGTCATCTTCTCTATACTGATCCGGTTTTTGTATATGTGCGGCTGAAGCCAGTGAGCACTAACCTCCCTTTTAAAAATACTGCTCCATTCCCCCAAAGTTCCCTCCAGCGCTCCATTCCTTTATATACAGCAGCTACTGCTACCTGATTTATATTTCTTATTCTCTGTGTCTTGTACTCAATCGCAAGATCACACCAGTGCCAGTATGGAGGGTGATTTGGTTAGTGCTTAGATTTCTCTGTTAGAAGCCTGTGGGGATGGTCACCGTTTGTAGTCCTTTTGGTGTTGAATTTTTCGCTTCTCTTCCAAGTTTTATTTGGACATACTCAAAGCCCGTGGAAGAGTCACAAGAGCGTTACTCGCCATTTGTCCCCACACCACCATACCTGCTGTACCTCTCTGTCCTGTGTATCTCGGTAGAATTCTCGCAGCTGTTTATGTTACAGTTCTTCTAAGTTCTTCAATTTTATCACACAAGAAGGAGATTCCGTGCCACGTTCAGGGATTGTGACGTGGACACAGCACAGCTCAGTGTGTACGTCCTTCTAAGCTGTGCCCTGCCTGTATAAACACAGCAACAAAAAGTGAAGTTCTGCCAGTGAGCCCACCCAGAGCTACACACTGCACTTTGTTGTCTCGTTCATTTAAGCTTTCTAGTGTGCATTTGTTTTGCTAAAGCCTATGCCATTTGTTTCATTAACTGGCTCTTGTTGGGGCTTCTCTTATATTTCCCTATTGTTCAAGTCAAGATAGACTTTAGGCAGAAGATATCACACAGACAACAATGTATCCTTGTAAGTACCTGAGCTTAGGAGATAATGTGGTGTCAAAGTGAAGTGCATCTTTACTAGTATTGTCAACTGTGAGCCCTTGGCTTTAGGTAACATTTGTCCAATTCCTTCACTAGCACACAGTACATAGTGAGCACTTTGTAACTCACAGTTTCGGAAACATAAAATTTTGTTACATAGAACTATAGCATTTGATGGCACAAGTATTATAAAGCTATGTAAATAGCCTGTCTCTCAACATCTTTTACCTGGTTGTTTATGATATCTAGAAATTGTTGCCTGAAGCCATTAGTGCAAAATGGCTAATTTTAATGACCTTTTACACCTTAGAGTAGTTGTCATAAAGAAGAGCCCCCTCTTTCCCATCTTATTTGCTTGATTGCTTTTTATAAATATGAACTCAGGAACTATTTTTAGTGTGTTATCATGCATTAATGTCACTTGTTTTAATGTTCCGAGTGTCCTGGCATTAGTCTAAGTTCTAGCTTCTGGAGAGAGAAAGCACTAATTCAAGAAGTAATGAGTATTTTTAGTCCACTTAGCATGCTTCCCAAGTTGTGATTGCACAGGAAGCAGCCAGATTGGGCCCAGATTCATCATTGCTTTCCCACTGCCAGTAATGATGAGGGTCAGTGGAGTATATTAAAAAAGCAATGCCTTATGAATCTGTAAGGAGCTAGCTTTTAAGAGTTAAAACATATTCTATTAAAAAAAATTCCTTCTAGGGCTGGAGAGATGGCTCTGTAAAGAGGGCTTGCTACTCTTGCAGAAGACCTGGATTTGGTGCCCAGCACCCACACAGAAACTTAGCACCACCTGTAACTCCTGTTCTGGGGGCTCTGACACCATCTTCTGCCTCTACAGTTCCTACACATACAGGGTACAACTCAAAACGACACACAGCACGTTTATGTATTTAAGAAATGCACAAGAATGAACAACTTGTCCACTTAGCATAGAAGAAGTTGCTCTTTTAGGAACCTGTCCCCTCTGGGAGACATAGTGGGAGAAGAGACACACTTCAGCCAAGCGCTGGAACCTGCCAGTGCGGAATGCTGTGTCCTGCATTCATGCTTCCCCTTGCCAGCCCTCTCCTTTCAAAGAGGTGCTTTCAACCCCTGGTTCCAATGACCACGCGAAATAGCAATAGTTTTAGCTGTGGATGTTCATCGACTAAGGTTGTCCTTGGACAAACATAACTTCATTGATAAACCAAACACAAGTTAGATGGGTTACACTTTCTGCACCAAAAATTATGTTTTTCCTGACCTGCAGGAGTGTGTTTTGGTCAAATAACTTCCTCAGTCACCTTAGAAGTCATTTCTAGACAAGTTATTGTTAACACTCTGGCTATTTGTAGTTTGTGAATTTTGCATTCATAAAAATCTCACATACACACGGCATTTGTGTTGCTTAGTAAATTCATTTCTATTTACCCTTACTCTATCCTATTAAGAATGGAGTTTTGTTTTGTTTTTTTTCAAGAGAAGATCACAAGAACACTTGCACTCTCAGGGACATAGAATGAGGTACACATCACTCACTTCCCTCTGTGGAAGCCACAAAAGATGGACCAGAACTAAAGGGCACCTGCTGATTTAAACTCTGGTTCTTTGAACACCACAGCTATCAGAGAATGAGTGAAATGGAGTAGAGTGGACGAGTTGTCAACTCTATGTCAACAGAATCAGAAAGATTTCCCAAATGGGTGCTCTCATTTTTTGAGTGTTTATTTCTTTTATTTTGTACGGTCTGAATACAATACAACTATTGGATAGATCATGAATTAGACCTCTCTATTTAAAAAGGCCCAGTTGACTTCTGAAATAAATGATCTTTGACTCCTTGTGGCTGTCTGCTCTCAGCCTAACGGGTGTTAACATCCTAATGGGTGTTAGACAACATTCTTCTTGTTGCAAAGAGTCTAGCTATTGCCAGAGTCCCCTTCCATACCAGAAGGCAGTGCTCTGGTGATTTGTCCCCTGGTCTCACCACATACCTACAAAGCCCATTGAATAGTGTCATCTGTGTGTGGTGGGGGGAAAGGAGGAGTGTGTATTTTCTTTTCCTCAGTGATGTTTAAGAGAGTTTCTCTAAAGCTAACCTGGAAACCATTTACCACAGTATTTAAGCCAGTATCTGTTAAGTCTTCTGAGTTGGAGGGTAATACCTGAAGATTTTGAGACCAAGCTATGTAAGTAGCCAGGTCTGGTAAGGGAGCACTGTCCCACAGAGGTCCAGTGTTTACTATAGAGATACAGGCCGTGGAACTTGTGGTCTGAGCAAGCCACTGTCTAGGTATTTAAAGCTTGCCTGTGGCTGGATGCCAAGCCCTGTGGTGAACAGAAAGGCTACATCAGTGCCTCTAAAGTGTGACACCTGCTACCAATTAGTTCACACCTGCCTTGTGCTGTCCTGCCCCCCCATTCTCTCCCCCATGAACTATCATTTTAAGAAAAAACATTGAAAATCAGAAATGTATCAGATTCTGACATAAATCTCCATGTATCTTTATTATAGCTCTGAAAAACGTAGATGAATTCTCTGGATAATAAATAAGAGATCAAGTTTTACCTATTTAAAGGTGGATGAATGTCTTTTTATTTCTTTCTGACACTGAAAACTTCTCAGATGTTTCACAGACACACACACATAAGGGGGGGGGTGGAGAAGAGGAGAAGAATAAGAGGAGGACCTTAAGAGCATCCTTAACGGTACCCAGACAGTGATTAGCATGTACACAGGTCTGTGAAGTATTTGCTGAGCACATACTCAAAACCAGAAAGCATAGCAGATGAACACATTTTATTTTCACTTCCAGTCTCATGAGATTTTCCAATTGTAACTTTGATTTCAGCAGATTTAAATGCCTCACCATGTTCCAGTGTTCTTTTTAAGAGATTTATTTTATTATTTTTTACTTTTTTTCCTTTTTTTAAAAAAATGGATATTTTATTTGTTTACATTTCAAATGTAATCCCCCTTCCCGATCCCATCTCCCCTTACCCTGCCTGATTCTATGAGGGTGCTCCCCACCCACCCACACACTCCAGCCTCACCACGCTAGCATTCCTCTACACTGGGGCATCGAACCTTCACAGGGCCAAGGGTCTCTCCTCCCATTGATGCCAGATAAGGCCCCTTCAGTTCCTTCAGTCCTTCCCCTAACTTCTCCATTGGGGTCCCCGTGCTCAGTCCAACAGTTGGCTGTGAGCATCCACATCTGTATTGCTCAGGCTCTGGCAGAACCTCTCAGAAGACAGCCATATCAGGCTCCTGTCAGCAAGCACTTCTTGGCATCAGCAGTAGTGTCTGGGTTTGGTGTCTGCATGTGGGATGGATCCCCAGGTGGGGCAGTCTCTGGATGGCCTTTCCTTCAGTCTCTGCTCCATTCTTTGTCCCTGTATTTCCTTTAGACAGGAGCAATTCTGGGTTAAAATTTTGGAGATGGGTGGGTGGCCCCATCCCTCAACCGGGGGCCATGCCTAACCTCTGGATATGGTCTCCACAGGTTCTCCCTCCCCCTTGTCGGGTATTTCAGCTAATGTCATCCCTGTGGGGTCCTGAGAGGCTCTTGCTTTCCTGGCATCTGGGACTTTCTGGTTACTATCCCCAGTTCCCCATCCCCCATTGCTACACACCTCTGTTCTATTTCCTGGCCCTCTGTACATCTCTTCCAACTCCTCCCATAGCTGATCCTGCCCTCTTTTCCCCTCCCCCTCTTCTCTTCCTCCCCAGTCCCTCCCACCCTCTGCTTTCCTTGGTAATATTGTTAGTCCTTCTAAGAAGGACTGAAACATCCACTCTTTGCTCTTCCTTCCTCTTGAGCTTCATGTGGTCCGTGAGTTGTATCGTGGGTATTCCATGCTCTTTGCCTAATACCCACTCATCAGTGAGTACATACCATGTGTGTTCTTTTGTGACTGAGTTACCTCACTCAGGATTTTCTAGATCCATCCATTTGCCTGCGAATTTCATGAAGGAGCATAGATGTTCAGAATTGAGAATTCATCTTGGTAGATTTTTCCTTTGATGAGTATGAAGCGTCCTTCCTTATATTTTTTGAAAATTTTTGGTTGAAAGTCTATTTTGTTCAATATTAGAATAATATCCAGCTTGTCTCTTGGGACCATTTGCTTGGAAAATTGTTTTCCAGCCTTTTCCTCTGAGGTAATGTTTACATCTGTGCCTAGAGCTGACCCTGTGCCACAGCTCTCCGTACCCAAATCCCACCGGGAGAGAGCAGGTCTCTCTCCCAGGAAGGCTGTTCCAGTGTTGAGCACCGATTAGGCATCAGTCCCTTCCTGACTACGCACACTAGTGCACACACTGACCCACTACGTCCAAATGCACAAATGTGTCCTTAGTACACACAGTTAGCTAGAGGGTTGATTGCTCGGTTGAAGGATGCCCTGGAAAAGTAAGTGGTTCCTTTAATGTTTCCTGAAATACCCTGAAATTGTCCCTTAGAGTGTTACTTTATGATAGTATAATGTGTTAGTTTAATTTACTGTATTGCCATAGAAATTATTTTAAACCCAGCCAGCATTTATTGAACGCCTGAAAATGTTATGCACCGGCCTCTTCTTGACGTCCTGTTATTTACCACCTTCCCTGATCCCAGTAAACAAGACCATCAATACTGATTCAAAACTCCTTAAAGTGTGGAATGCAGGGATCTCTAGCAGTGCTCAACCGGGAGAACTCTGTGACATGGAGAAGTCAGAGGAGCTATTTTGGATGATTTAGAATTGGCTAAATGGGTAGAGAAAAGAGGGGTGGTGGTGGGGGAGAACAGGAAGCAGGGTAGGCAAAGGCGGAAATTTTATACTCACTGTGTATTTGAGTCACAAGCTAGGTTTTTCATTGGAAGGGTGGAGCTAAGTTCTGACAGATCCACCCTAGGGCAGAATGCACTAGAATGGGGCAGAGAAACACCAAGACGGATACACAATCTTCATCCTCAATGTCATGGGAAGTCTGGGTACCAGGCTATCCTCATTTACATGATGAAGGAAGCCCTTGTGTTTATCTCATGGGCTTGCAGAAGTAATGTGAGAGATCATGGGCAGAGGAAACAGTGAGCACGTTCATGCTTAGTTGTTGAGCAAGGACAAAGAGTGGAAACCACTTGGGGAAGTCGGCCCTGACAGGCATTAGTTGACTGAAGTTTGGTGGGGTTGCTGTTCACCTGTGTGGTGTTAAAGATGGAGTCTGAGAGGTGATTCCCAGCTGGCTTCTGGACACAGGAAGGCACAGGGATGTACAAGAGTACTGTGTAATCAAGACCATTCTGTTTCCTCTACACCTGCAGGTCACAGATTTGAGCAACAGTCACATTTAGATGGTTTGACTGTGGCTGTTGGGAGCTGTCCAGTAGCCACAGAGAACTCTAATTCTGATCAGTGGGAGGAAGCAGATGGCGTGGCTAGCACTACACATTCACTTATTTATTTTTGGTTAACAATCTAAACATTTTATATTGTATACCTGGAAGCTACTGTACTGACAGGAATGAGATAGAGAATTCGTCTGAATAAATCTAAATAGAAAATAATTGTGACTACCCCTTGAAGAATGACAGAACCTATTTTTAATGACTGATGCATGCTAATTCTGGTTGGAGAGTAAATAAGAAAATGGAACGCTGCTCTCTGTATGAAAACAAAAGCTCAAGTTTATTAATTTTTCTAAGTTAGCATGCAAAGTAACAAGTTTTGTCATTGGCATTTTTATACATACATAGCACACCCTGTTCTAGTTTGTACCTCTTCCCCCAGTGACCTTGGGTCCATGTAGCCACCCACTGGTTCCCGTCTGTGTATCGACTCCGCTTTTATGTTCATACTATCTATGTATGCCATTATTTTCCCCTCCCCCACCCCTTTTAGTCTCCTCTTTTCTAACAGTCCCTCTTCTGGTTTCATGGCCTATATATGCACATAGTATAAACATAAGCATATACACATACACATTTAAATTTAGGTTGTACGTATAAAAGAAAAAACATGGTATTTTCCTCTATGAGTTGGACTCACTTCATTTAACATAATTTACCATGTAATTAATTTTCTCGACTATCATTGTCTTAGTGTTCTGTTGCTCAAGAGACTCCATGACACACAGCAAGCCTTCTGGAAGAAAGCATTTACCTGGGGCAGCTTTTCCCGTTCTGTAGGCTGCATCTTCACTTTGATCATGGTTTCCTTTGCTGTGCAGAAGCCTTTTGATTTGATGCAATCCCATCTTGCAGTTCTTGGAATTATTTCCTGTGGCTTCAGAGTCATCTTCAGAAAATCCTTGCCCATACCTGTGTCTTGGAGTGCTTTGCCTGTGTTTCCCCGAGACAGGTCTGTTTGAAGCGTTATGTGTGTTAGGGTTTTGGATCTGTTTTAAACTGATTTGTATACATGGCTGTTTCATTCTTTCATGAGTGGGGTGGGAGTCTAGTTTTGCCCTCATTATTTGTTTAAAAGGCTGTCTTCAATGTACATTTTTGACACTTTTGTCAAAAATTAGATGACTGTATTTCTGAGTCCTTCGTACAATCAGTAAGTGTCTGTTCTGTGTCAGTTCATGCTGTTAGTTAACTGTGCTTCTGTAATGTAATTTGAGATTGGTATTGTGAGATTTTCAGCATTTCTTTCTTACTAAGGATTATTTTGTGAGGGTTTTTTCCACTTAGAATTTTAGAATCATTTTTCTTTAGTACTATGAAGAACAGCTGTAGGGTTTTGATGGGGACCACATTGAACCTGTAGATCATGTACAGTAATAGCCCATTGTAACAAAATTAATTCTGCCCACTCATGAGCATGTGTGATATCTCCATCTTCTAGTGTTCTCTTCCATGTCTCTTATCAGTGTTTTTAAATTTCCGGGTAGATTTTTGTCACTTCCTTGGTGCCTTAGTTTGGGTTTTATTGCTGTGAAGAGACACCATGACCATGGCAACTCTTAGAAAGGGAAACATTTCATTGGGGTTGGATAACAGGTTCAGAGGTTCAGTCCATTATCATCATGGTGGGAAGCATGGCTGCATCCAGGCAGACATGGTGCTGGAGAAGGAGCTGAGAATTCCACATCTTCATCTGCAGGCAGCAGAAGGAGACTGTGTGCCGTACTGCATGTATTGTGAGTATAGGAGACCTCAAAGACCATCCCTGCAAGGCCATACCGCCTAATAGTGCCACTCCCTATGGGCCAAGCATTCAAACACATGTGGGGGCCATACACACACACACACACACACCACAATACTTGGATAGATTTATTCCTAGGTATTTTAAAAGTATTATAGTTAATTGAATTTATTCTTAGACAACTCCACACATGCACACAATATATATACTGACCACTCTGACCCCTCATCCATTTTTCTAACACCCTGTCCACCTCCCTGCTCACCACAAATTTCTCACATTCATGTCTCTTTCTGTTGTTTTAGGAGCTACTGAGTTTAACCTCATGATCATGGGTAGGATGGTTTGAATATGGTCGGTCAAGGGAGTGGCCCTATGAGAGGGAGTGGCCCTGTTGGAGTAGGTGTGTCCCTGCGGATGTGGACTTTAAGACCCTCATTCTAGCTGCCTGGATGCCAGTAGTCTACTAACAGCCTTCAGTTTAAGATGTAGAACTCTTAGCTCCTGCACTATGCCTCCCTGGATGCTGGCATGTTCCTGCCTTGGTGATAATGGACTGAACCTCTGAACCTGTAAGCCAGTCCCAATTAAATGTTGTCCTTCTAAGAGTTGCCTTGGTCATGGTGTCTGCTCACAGCAGTCAAACCCTAAGTAAGATAATGGGTATGAAGCTACCTATTGGAGCCTGGTGGCTCAGCACAGCAGGTACTTAATTATGTGCTCTCCTCCCAGAATCTTAGCCAGTGGTTGTCCACAGCCACCACTTAGTCTCTGCATTCACCACTGTTCATTGTAAGGAGAGACCTCACTGATAAAAGCTGGGATGGGCTTTTGTCTAGAGATATAAACCTAGGTATTTACAAGGGCATTTCATTTTAACATCAATAAGTTACTCACCTGGACCATTGACTTCCCCAGACCTGGGTTGTTAGCCCGTCTTATGGTACCCAGTGTGGATTCCCCATCCCCATGGAGCAAGCCTCAAACCTAATCAGAGAGAAGTTGGTTATCCCCTACTTTCTTTATGTCTCACATCCGGGGTGTTTGGTGTCTTCTGCAATATG
This sequence comes from Rhynchomys soricoides, assembly GCA_019843965.1. Classification (NCBI taxonomy): domain Eukaryota; kingdom Metazoa; phylum Chordata; class Mammalia; order Rodentia; family Muridae; genus Rhynchomys; species Rhynchomys soricoides. Next base: position 2,403,022 of record JADRCH010000267.1, read on the forward strand.
ATCTCACCCTCTAGCTCTGGTGGGAGACGGTCTTCGTTTGCTTTCGATCACTGTGATTAAAAACACCATGACCCAAAACAACTTTTGGAGGGAAGGGTTTATTTGGCTGTGAGCAGAATGTGCAAGCCAGCAGATCTACTCTTGGCAAATAATGAAGCTATTGGCTTTTACCTGTTGATTTTCTGTTCTACTAATACATTCAACACGTTTACCAGTTCTCAGAGATTGCTAGTAGAGTCTTTTAAACATGGGATCAGGTAGTCTGTCTTATTTTTGAAAGCCTTTTATTGTTCTAGCTAAGGTCTCATGCAAGATTGGATAAGAGTGGGTAGAAGCTCTTTGTCTCATTCTAGATTTCAGAGGAAATGCTATCGGGTTTTTCATTTAGTATATTGTTGGTTATAGGTTTGTCACATATGTTGTGGTGGCTATTCTTGGTTGTCACCTTGACCATAACTGGAATTAACAAACCCAAAAATGGAGGGGCACCTGTGAGGGATTTTTGCTTAATTTGAAGTGGGACGATCCACTTCTAATCCAGATCTTTTGAGTTGGTGAAAACCCGCCTCTAATCTGGGCCATGCCTTCTGCTGGAAGCCTATCTAAGGACATAGAAGAAGGAAGATTTTGCTCTTTGCCTGCTTGTTCTTGCCTGTCTAGCAAGCCCATTCCTTCATTGGCATTAGAGCCCATTTCTTGAGGATTCCAGTGTATACTGAAGACTAGTTGAGACATCCAGCCTCATGTACTAAGTAACTACTGGATTCTTGGACCTTCTGTTCATAGTCAGCCATTGTTAGATTATCTGGACTCTTAAGTCATTCTAACAAACTCCCTTTCTATATGTAGTTTGATTCATTCAATGTGTTCTGTTACACCAGAGAACTCTGATCAATATGTATGATCGTTATTATATTGGGATATGTTTCTTCTAATCTCAATTTTTTCAGGGCCTTTATTATGAACTGATACTCAACTTTGACTAAGGCCATTTGCATCAATTGAAATGATTGTGTGATTTCTGTCCCCAAATCTATTTATGTGCTGTTATATTGATTAATTTGCAACTGTTGAACAGTCTTTTCGTCCCCCAAAATTAAACCCACCTTAGTTGTGATATATGATATTCTTAATGCATTCTTTGGTTTGTGAGAATTATATTGAGATTTTTTTTTTTTTTTTTGGTATCAATATCAGATATTGGTGTGTATTTTTCTCTTTTGCTATTGTGTGTTTATCCGGTTTTGGAATCAGGGTAATGTTAGCTTCATATAATGAATTTTGTTAGTGTAAATGCCTTCCTTTCTCTTTTATGTGACTGTAAGGAACATTTGTGGAAGATTCTCCTCAGTAAATATACCTTCTTTATTTAATTTTGGTCATTCATATATGGCTAGGAATTTATCTATTTCTACGAAATTTATTAAATCCCCAGGGTCTCTGAAGTACAAATTGTCAAAATAATTGTCTCAAGGTGATCTGGGTTTCGTTGAAATTTGTTATAATGCCCTCTTTTCCATCTTTAATGGAATGGGTTTTGGTCTCTTTATTTTTTTCAGTTTAGTTAAAGGTTTGTCACCCTTGCTTGTTTTTTCAAAGCATTAATTCTTTGATTCTGAGTTACTCTCAGTTTCTACTGTGATCTATATTAGTTCATGCTGTCTGTTGCTTTGGGGATTGTTTTGTTGCTTTTAGGACCTTTACTGTATTTTCTTTGGGATCATTGTGTCTTCACAGAACTTTCTTAGTATTTATCAAAGATTCTGTTGAGTTCCATATTCACTTTCATTTGGCAATTATTCTTCAACTCTTCTCTTCGCTTTGTTTTGTAATCTCTCTTGCTGTTGATTTCTAGTTTTATTCCACTATAATCTTAGAAGATACAAGAAGTGAGTTTTTAATTGCTAAGACCTGATTTGTGATCTAGCGTATGGTTTATATCAGGAAAGGTTCTATGGCCTGCTGAAAAGGAAGCGTATTCTTTATCTGACGGGTGGAAGAAATGTTCTGTAGATACCTAGTAAGCACATTTGATCTAATTCATAGCTTGACTCTGACTTTTCTTTGTTAATTTTTAGCTTTGATAACTAAAGATGGGAGTAAGTTATTGAAAATCACTCACTGTTTTAGTATCAGGGCCCATTTTACCTTGTATGTATATTAATGTTTATTTTATAAAATTGGGAGCTTCAAAGTTTGGTGCAAATATAATTGTTATAATCTCCCTTACGATTTTTCATTTATTAATGTGTAGTGAAGATATTTATATCTTCTGCCTAATTTTTGTTAAAAGTCTACTTTATCAAGGATCAGAATAGCCACACCAGCTTAGCTTTGGGACTGGGCCTTCCATTCACTTGATAGAGTGGCTTTATCCTTAGGCTCAGTGTGTGGATGTCTTCACTAGTTAGATCTGTTTCTTAGAGACAGTAGAAAGCTGGATCTAGTTCTTGTTTGTTTGGCTGGCTGGTTTTGGTTTTTCAAGACAGGATTCCTTTGTGTAGCCCTGGCTTTCCTAGAACTAGCTCTGTAGACCAGGCTGACCTAGAACTCATAGAGATTCTCCTGACTCTGCCTAAAGGCCTGACAACCACTGCCCAGTGGATCTAGTTTTTTGTTTATTGTGCAGCTCTGCCTGTGGCTTCCCACGTTTCCGAGGTGTGGTTTTCCGTCTGTTGGTCTGAATCTCTGTTCTGGCTTATTTGGAGGGTCTTCCTTCACTCGAAGCCAACCCTTGAAGGCTTAATCTCCCATCCCATTCAGAATAGAGAAAACAAACTACTTCAGTAGCAACCACCAAACTATACAAGGCAGAGAAATGCACCTACTGGTGTCTGGAGAGGGCTTGGGAAGTAAAATATCTGTCTCACAAGCATGGGGACCTGAGGGCACATCCCCACACAGTGCTCACAGGTGCCTGTAATCCTGGTGCTGTTGAGGATGGGGGAGTAGAAACAGGCCCGGTCTCTCGAGGTCCTGACCAGCCAGTCCAGTCAATAGATAAGCACCAAAGATAAGGCAGAGAGTGGTCAAAGAAGATACTCAGTGTTGACCTCTGGCCTCTAGACACATGCCCACACCTGTACATGCACACATAAGCACACAAACATGCACAAAGAAATATACTAGAATTCTTCCCCAATGAGCATAAAAACAGAAAGTGGTAGAACCATGGATCTACCTTTTAACTGTGAAGTTAAAACGTTATTTAGAGGGGCTGGAGAGATGACTAGGGGTTAAGAGCACTGAGTGCTCTTCAGAGGACCCAATTTTGATTCCCTCACACTCATGGCAGCTGATAACTGTCTGTAACTTCTCTTCCAGGGAATCTGATGCTTCCCTCTGGCCTCCATAGGCACCAGGTACACATATGGTACACAGACATACATGTAGGCCAAACACCCATATACGTAATATGATAAAATAAAAAAACGTAGAGCAAGCATGAAAATAGTAAATTATTCTGCATATTAGGTTTCATGTCTGGCATAAGGCGTTTCCTTAGAGCTTAAGTGTTCTCAAGAGACAAGACTCATACATTCTAGTAGCTTCTTTATAGCCTTCCAAGTACTCATTTTCTGGTATCAGTAAAGCTGTTCATCTTGATAGTTCTGTGCTATGTAATGTAAAAATATGAGCCAGTTAAAAATGTGATTGTTGATGGTGGGTAGCTATAATATTGGTACTTGAGAGCCTAAGGCAGGATGATTGCTAGTCTCAGGCCAGTCTTGGCTGTGTAGTGAGCTTGTTCTCAGCATGGGCAGCATAGTAAAACCTTGTCTAAAAACCAGAGAATAGAAAAAAATATGTCTCTTAATGCTTGAGAAAGTACATCTATTTTTTTAAGGTGCTGTCTTTAAACTATACTATGCATGTATAAATATGTATGAAGTGATTGCAGTAACTATTTGACTATCTGCAAAGCAAATTAGTTCCATGCCTGATAGAAGTATTTGATTGATACAAACTAATCCAAAAGGCTATCTGAAATTAACTACATTATAACATGATTTTACAGAGAATCAGTCTGGTTTATAGTCACTAATACGAACAGAGACTCAGTAACACTTCGTTTCTTCTTACCTTAGTTAAGTAAGAAGACCTCTGGACCTATGTCCTCCTTCGTCTTCTCCAGACATAGGCCACATGAAACTGCAGTCCTTTAGCCTTCTGCCCAGTCAGTCCGTTGTAATTTGTTATATCTTTAAAGAACTTACTTCTACCGAAAGTTAAGACTCGAAGATTTTGAAATTGCTTTGGAGAACAGACAGTTCCCCACAACTGACATTTGAAATAAATCTGTGTAATATTTAACATAGGATATTTAACATAGAATATTTAACACTTGATATGGCATATTAACGTTATATATTATAATTATATAATTATAATAGTTATTAATATTTATATATAACATTAATATAAATATTAATGTTAATAACTTTATATAACGCGCATAGAAAGTTTATAAACCAAGAGGAAAGACATGGCATGTGTATTTCCATGTGAAGTATATGTATTACAAGGTCTACTTGCCTGGCTTGTTAGTGACTACTTGGTTGCTGGATGCTGCCAATGTGAGCTGTCTTAACTGACATAAAGGCTTCCTGTTTGTAAATATCAGACCTCATGTCTGTGCTTCTAAATCCTGTTTCTAATTATAGAAAGTGTTTCCTACTAGTCGTGAAAATGAGTTGCATCACTTAAAAACTTAAGACTTCCTCTGTAAAGAGGAAAAGAATTAAGGAGACACTCTAAGGGATGTGATGACCTTCCAATTTATAGTTACCAAGTCCCAGCTACCTTCCCTGGGCACCTAGTGATGCGCAACATTTGTTTAGCATTTGAGGAAGTGACATCATTGGAAATGCAAACGAGGAGCAACAGCTCCTACCAACCCTTGCTTTGCAAAGGATAAGAGTATATGGATTTAATTTTCTTTGAATTTGGGAGCATTTAGTAAGTTAAAACTGGAAGTATTGAAATGAACTGATAACAAAGCTTCTCATAACTCACAAATGATAGAGGTAAAAAATGGGCCTTCGTCTTGGTGATTCTGTGCAACGTGCCTTGAGATTGCACGTTGTAGTAATCCTCAAAAGCTAGGCGCCAGGAGTGCTACATCTGTCTACAGCTGAAGTCTTGTTGAGAGTCAGACTCTCAGAGCAGACCTCCTTCGAGCCAGCTAATCAAGGCAGATCTACATCTGCAGCTGCAGTGCCCTTATTTTCAGAGGTGCCCTACTTGGTTGCAGCTGTTGTTTTTCAAAGGTGAAGAGATTGCGGGCTATCTCCACCTTTGCCTCCAGGGTCTCTTCTTAGCCAGGATCTGGCTGCTGTAGCCAGCCACCCTGAGGCTACAGCTACCACAAAAGGCACACCAGCTTGAGTTTACTGTTCTCTTTTAGGTCATCACCCAAGAATCCCAGACAAAATGGAGGAAATGATCCTTTAAACATCACTAGGACTTCTGGGTATTTTGAAATGAGAGGTGAGAGGTCAAGATCCTTGACAAATAAAGGACGAAGTTTCTGATTCACATCAGGGAAATAGAGTCCTGAATCTGAGTGAAACTAAACTTATGTGTGTATCCATTTCTTAATTGCACCTTGTGATAACCAATTTAAGCCAAGACTTATTTTACTCATTTGCCTCATAAATACCAATCTTAGCTTTAAATTCCTGGAGGGTGGAAAGTAGACATCTTGCAAGTGAGGTCATCAGCTAGCTTGTCCTAAAAGGAAGCAAAGTGTATGAAGAAATTTGTTTCTAAGCATTTGTTTGTGCAAGGGACTTTAATTAAATAAATATTCCATTACTGTTGTATCTCCAGGGCAAGGAACAGTACGGATGTGGGAATTTTAAGTTAATCTGAAGCATGTTTATCTGTTGAACGTGCAGTCAGTGGAACCAGTGGTGTGATCCCACATAATTCACCAAGTTCGTATGTGATGTGCACTTCCTCCTATCAGGGCCATTTAACTGATGAGAAAACTGAGGCGTGGCTGGTTATTTGGCCTGGAACATAAACCCAGGAGCAACTCTTTCATGATCTGAACTTACGCAGCCTTGCCTGCAGAGGTGGATGCTGTTCCTTCCCTTGTTTGCTCATGGATCCATTCAGCAGACATTTAATAAGAATCTGTTGGATTTTAGGCTCAATTGTGGGGATCAGCAGGGGTGGCATATGTATATATCCATTTCTAGATATATACAACCCTGCCCTTGTAGAGCTTATGCTCTGGTCACTGTTTGTCCATGTGGCTAATGTATATTTCCATGTACTTTCGTACTTAAGATGCTTTGACTCTGGTGCTCTTTATTTGGCTTTTTGTCGAGAAGACATTATAGATTTCGTATCAGGAGAGACTGTCTCCAGGTGGAGTTGATAATTCTTCCCAACAGAGGTAACTATTCAAGACAGATTGTCTCTCTCTCTCCTCTTGAACTAGGAAGAGGGAGTTACCCTGGCTCCAAAGGTTCATGACTCTGAAATCCAAGAGTTAGCGATTTCTGCCCAATATTTTAGCTCATGTCTCCCTGCTTTAAATTAGACCCTGTCTCTGTCATTCTAAAACCTAAACAAGAACAAAGAAATGTCTAAGGTAGTCAGTCATTAAGTCCTTGAATACCTGAAAACGACAAATAAGCTATTTTCACCTCTCAGTTTTTTAAGAGTGATTTTATTTTCTTCCCTCCTCCCCTCCATCTGAGCTTCAAGGTCCAAGATGGGATTGTAAAAGGAGAGGAAAGAGCTTCCACTCTTGGGACTTTCCTCCTCCCCCTCCTCCTCCTCCTCCTCCCCTTCCTCCCTTTCTTCCTCCTCTTCCTTCTCTTCCTCTTAATCCTCCTCCTCTTCCTCCTCTTCTTCCTCTTCCTCCTCTTCTTCCTCTTCCTCCTCTTCTTCCTCCTTTTCTTCTTCCTCCGATTCCTCCTCCTCCCTCTCCTCTTTTTTCTCCTCTTCCTCTTCCTCCTCCTCCTCTTACCAACGCTGCCACTTCCTCCCCTTGGCTGCTTGCCAGCCCGGCCCGTCAACCCTGCTTACCTGACAGTCCACTGCTGACTCTGGACTCCTCCCTGAAGCCTTGTCTCCTCCTTGAGCCTTTCTTTCTTTCTTTCTTTCCTTCTTTCCTTCTTTCCTTCTTTCTTTCTTTTTTCGAGACAGGGTTTCTCTGTGTAGCCCTGGCTGTCCTGGAACTCACTCTGTAGACCAGGCTGGCCTCGAACTCAGAAATCTGCCTGCCTCTGCTTCCTTTGGACTTAGGAGTCTGCTAATCCTGGCAGATGTGGGATAGATAGCTCAAGTGAAGGCTCATTAACTCCCCATATGGAGAAGCTGTATTTTAATGGCGGGGGGGGGGGGGGGGAACTCCCTCGGTAGAGGGAAGTAAGTAAATTCTTAGTGTTGACCTAGTTATTAAAACTTTTCTAGACACTAGTTCCTGGTGGAATCTTTTAGATTCTCCGTCTTAGTTTTAAAGCTTGTGCTGCTGAGCTGGAGGAAGAGCTGACCATTGCCTCCTTTCATAGATCATCTCAACCAGATTAGTTATAATAACAACATATGAAGAGAATCTTGCTGTCTGTAATGGTTAAGATGATGATATAGCCTCAGAGTTTAGCTGGGTGTAGCTCAATGGCAGTGCACTTGCTTAGGGTAATAAGCCCCTTTGATCCCAAATGCTCCCCTTTCACCAAAGAAAGAAGTAATGTCCATTTTCATAGGAAGAAAACTAGCTGAGGGAACGGACTTATCCTACCACAACACGGGTTCTTGAGCCTGCAAGATGGCTCATCATGAAAAAGTGCTTCCCATGAAAGCTCAGTGGCCTGAGTTTGATCCCAGAACCTATGGTGAAGGAGAGAGCCAACTTCTAAAATTTGTCCTCTGACCTCTGCACTGTGGAGGTCACTTACTGTAGAAGTGTGTGAAGACTCACCACAGCACAAGTGCTCACACGGGCCAGTGTGCACACTGAATAAACTTAGACTTTTTAAATGAAAATAAAACTGGTCTCTCGGTACTAGATCTGCTGTTTAATTCTTATCCGCAGCAATCAATAAAAGTAAAAACTTTTCCTGGGATTTATCTTTTTGGTATTTGGTTGTTGATATCACTGGAGTTTCAGTGTCTCTTCACTTAGATACTCTGCCTGGAGATTTAGGGAATTATTGTTTCTACCTTTAAATTTCCTGTCCATTCATCACCCCAGGACTTCAGTCTAACCTCCTGCAGATTTGAAATGTCTCAGTCCTGATGATTGCAGAAATTCAGGTTTCTTTATAGTTTCATAGTATTTCAGTTGTATTCTTTGTGTGGGGGAGCGGGGGTTTGCCTATATGTTTAGGCTGGAAGAGGGTGAAGAATCCCCTAGGACTAAAGTTACAGACCCTTGTGAACCATTAGATGGAATTCAACTGGGAATGGAACACAGGTCCTCCGGAAGAGCTCTCAAGCTCTGAGCTATCACTCTAGTCCCTGGGGTCTGTTCTTCAGTCTTCAAGAATTACTGGAACTTGCTCCATACGACCATTAACACCATAGTAAAGAAAACCAGGTTTGTCGTCCACACCCACCTTCTCTTTCCAAAGAAGGGAAAACAATGTTCACTTTTCATGTTAGTACAATAAACGTAAAGGGCTTTAACATATTGGGCTAGGGAGATGACTTAGTAGTTAAAAGTATCTGCCACAAAAGCATGAGGACTTGAGTGTGGGTCACCAGCACCCATGTAGCAGCTGAGTTTTGTTAGGGCAGTGAGGACAGAGACAGGTGGATCCCCAGAGCTTACTGTGTACCAACTGGTATGACTCCGTTCTCTGAGTGTCTCAAAAGATAAGGTGAGGAAGGATGGAGACACAAGACGCAATCCTGTCTACACACTCAACCTCCATACACATATATGCACAACAAAAAGAAAGCATGCCTGCTGTTCCAGAGTCTTAGTCTTGTTCCTGTCTCTGGCATTCCCCTGCTAGTTTCCCCTCTCTGGCTTTTCCATTTGTCCCTCAGATCTGCAGCCGTTGGGGTTGTCCCTTGCGACCTTTCTAACAGGCAGGGTAGGCACATGGGGCTGACCTCTTGACCCCTGCATACTGCTGCTGCTTTAACCTGCAGTTTCTATCATTTGCTCATGTTCTGTTAACACCATTAATGAACTTGATAATATCTCTATATAACTCTCTCCTGTGGCTAAGTCTCCACTCCCTGGTGTGATTTTAATTAACAGTCCTGGAAGGCAGGGATTATACCTCGATCACATTCTATGAAGATTCACTCTAAAGAAAAAAAATAAAATAGAAGATCTGTCCTTAAATGTAACTATCTGGGTTGTTTGTTTGTTTCATAAGCATTTCTTTGAGTGTTTGTTGCACTGGGGATGCATAGTCACGGCAAATACCCTGGGCTTACATTCTAGTTCAGACTACTGAATAAATTGGACACTCCAAGTCAGGGGGATAGGTGAGTTGAAAGAATAAGATCTATGTGATCGGCAGGGCAGTGGTGGCGCACGCCTTTAATCCCAGAACTCAGAGTGGAGGCAGAGGCAGGCAGATTTCTGAGTTCGAGGCCAGCCTGGTCTACAGAGTGAGTTCCAGGACAGCCAGGGCTACACAGAGAAATCTTGTCTCAAAGAACCAAAAAAAAAAAAAAAACAACTCTATGCGATCAACCAACTGTGGCGCTTAAGGCTGAGGAGATGGCTCAGCAGGTAAAGCCCTTGTCAAAGCAGTGTGAAGACCGGCGTTTGGATCCCGTATCCACATAAGTTCTGGGTAGGTGTGTCAGTCCACCTGTAATTTCAATACTCAGGCGACGGAAACAGATTCTGGAGCTATCTGTATCAGCAAGCTCTAGGTTCTATTTGAGACATGCCACAATGGATATGGTGGAAAGTGATCAAGGAATATGCCTGACATCCGTCCCAGGGCTCCACATACACGCTTATACGTGTATACATGCACCCACACAGGAGAGAACATCATGTACACAGAAACATGCAAAAAAAAATGTGTTGTCGTGTGTATGTGTGGTCTGTGTCTATAGAGAAGGCTCAGAGCTTTGAGGTGTCTAGAAGATGTCATTTGACATCAGTGGATACCTAGAAAGTACGTAAGGATTGTTCAGATTTAACAGGAGTAGGCAAGATTGACAGGATTAGATTAGGATGTCAAATTGTAAGAAGACCGACCATTTAGGAGGTCAAGGAGGTCCATTAAAACTTGGATCTTGGAAGTCATGAGGGACTATGGAGCTGACAGGGATCTGGGGTGGCCTTATAGCAACTGTTTTAGCATTCTCTCAAGAACAAAGAGCTCTTTTAAAACAAGGGGGCAAGATGCAGCATACTGTAGCTAGGAGTCCTGTGGCTCTGCTGGGTGGAGACAGGGTGATGGCTCTGTAAGCAGAACTGATTCATAGTCGGCTGAGTATGAAGGGAAGAGATGGCCTGAGCAAGCAGGGGTAGGGATTCGGGAGATGCTGGCAAACTCCCTGACAGTTTAAGTTACTTTTTTGTGGGTTTGATTACTGCTTTATTTTCTCAAAACACTGGGAATTGGACCTTGTACCTGCTAGGCAAGCAAACCACATGCTTTTTTTATTTTTATTTTTTTAATTTTTTTGGGGACAAGTAGATAGTTGCTAAAGAAGAGAGAGAAGAAATCACAAACTGGTGAATAAAAATGGTCCCATTAGAGTCATATATTTGAATGTTTAGTCATCAAGTCCATCAGGGGTGGGCTTTCAGGTTTCAAAAGTACATGCCAAACCCAGTCTCTCTCTTGGCCTAACTGAGATCAGGAAGTAACACTTGGCTACTTCTCCAGCCTGCTACTTCACACCAGCCTGCCACCATGTCTCCTCCCAGGATGGTAATGAGCTAGTCCCTGAGGCTATTAGCAGACCCCCAGTTAAATACTTTTTTCCTCTGGAAGAGTTACCATGTTCCTGGTTTCTCTTCACAGCAATAAAACAATGACTAAGATCCTCTTTGACCACAAATGTGTGTAGGGACACAAAACACAGGTGTCCTCACAACGGATGGGACCCAATCCCATCTCTCAGACCCCACCATCATACTTCAGTGTCTCCATTTCCATATCCACCGCCAGGGACTGTATTGGCACTCCCTCCCTCCTTTGCTGGTGTATGTCCTCCTTGAGTCCAAGATCAAGATCATCTCTGAAAATACTGGGCAGCTCATTTATTGATCACCGGCTGCATTCCTCTCAGAGTTCTCTGGTTGTTAATCCTGGAGAAGACATTTAAAACCATTCCAGACACAAACTAGAACAATATTAGGCCATGTTGTGTGTGGTACAGTATATATAGCAGGATCTTTCATTTCATATTTTAGTAGAATTTAGTGTGCAACTCCATTGAATATTTTAAATATACTACAAGTAGGTTGGCTTTTCACATTTGGATATGCAGTGTGAAAGCATGAAGCCTATAGTCTCTTGATCTGACTTGTTTTCTTTTGCTTACTATACGTGCTGTGTCTTGTAGAAGTCACCCCATCCTGCGATCACAGTTTCAAAAAGGGGGTCCTTAAGATTATAATCACTTCAAGCTCTATCAGAAGATGTATTCTTCCGGCGGCAATATACAAATGAGTTTGTTTTACCTGCATCTAATTTACCTGTTCAGTTATATATATATGTAAAAAGAAAATGGATAATTTTAAAAAGCTTCCTGTTCTGCTCCGTGCATTTTAAACTTGAGGTGTATCTCCGGACACCTGTGTGCCTGGATTGTTTTGTTCTTGAAGTCACCTCTACAGTCTTTCACTAGCCAGAGGTTCTGCTGTCTGGAGGAGATAAAGCAAATGCTCTGCATTCTCTCTGAATTCTTTAACCACCTTTGCTCTGGCTCTTACAAAAGAGATGCTGGAATTGCAGCCCTTATTTTCTTTCTGGTGTGCAAGATTGAAGGTTACTCTGCAGCTTGCCCTCTGGAGAATTCTCCTTTGATATTTGGTCAGTAAGTGATGGCTACCTTGATTTGCCTGAGATCCTGGGAATCCTAGATTATAGTCTTCTGAGAAGTGAAGCACTGGGTCTAACTTATGCTTAGTAGGAATTTATGAGTTAGGGAGAAGCAGGAGAGGTGTACAGGACACCTTTCAGGGAATCCTCCTTTTCTGTCAATGAATGGTGTCTTGGAAGTCTCAAAGTCCACTAGAAAGAGCACTGGGGTTTTTTGTTTGTTTTGAACCTTGCAAACAGCAATAAATTTTTTACCACTTACGGTCCTCACCCTACACAAAATTTCAGTTTACCTGTATTTGTCAGTGATTCTGATTGCTGGACCCACCGTATTGCAGCAAGTTCAAGAGTGATTTCTAAATAAGAGTCATAGCAAGACGTGTCTTCATGTCCACTACACCCCAGTGGAGCCCCTTTGATGTTTTAAATTATATTCATTTATATGAATGTTCGTGGGTGCTCTTGTGCCACCTTGCCCCTGTGGAGGTCAGAGGACAACTTGCAGGAGTCATTCTGTCCATTCTCTCCTTCCATTGAATACTGAGGATTGATCAAGTCCTCAGGCGTGGCTTCAAGTGCCTTTACCGGCTGAGCCATTTCACCGCCCCAAGGAGAAAATTTAGTGAGGTGACTCAGTTTCGAAGCTGACCATTGCTTTTTGAATCGGCCAGAAAAAAACATACTGGTCATTGTTAGACTGAAAACAACCTCAGAGGGATGGTGAGGATAAGAACAGAGATAAAATTTGGCCACAGCTACGTGTCACACAGGAGCAACAAGGGTGGGGGGCAGGGCTCTCAGGGTGTCCAGGCGCCTAGGAGCACGAGCCTGCGGGCGTGGGCTGGGGGCGTGGCCGGCGAGGAGGGGCGGGGCCCACGAGGAAAGGGCGTGGAGACGGGGCGTGGCCTCGAGGGAGGCGTGGCCTGCGGGCAGGCGGGCGGCTCTGGCGGTTGGAGGTGGGTGGAGCTGCCCTTGGAGGCGGCACCGGCCTGGCCCCGAGGCCCGCCGCGCCCTATCGCGCCAGAGCCGAGTGGCCCGGCGGAGCCCGCGCGCTCCCGCCTGCTGGGGGAGGGCGGACAGGGCGCGGGGGACCAGACAGGCCGCGGCGGGCGCTGTTTCTCTTTCGCTTTCCCGGGCTCGGAGGCGGGCGCGCCGGCGGGCTGAGGAGCGGCGGCGGCCGCTGGGTAGGTACCGCGCGGGGGCGGCCCGGCCGCGCGCCAAGTTTGCGCCGGCGGCCGCGGCGCCCCAGACACCTGCCGCGCCGGGCGCTGGAGCCCGAGCTGCTCGGGGGCGGGGCGGGCGCGCGGAGCTTTGGGGCTGCGCTCGGGGGCGGCGCGGCCGGCCCGTGGAGACTCGTCGGGTCCCGCGGTTTCCGCGGGAGTGGCCCCGGCTCCCGAGCTGAGCACCAGCCGGGCGGTGAAGGGCTCGAACCTCCGGGACCCGCGTCGCCTGACGCGGAAAAGTTGCCTCCGGCCGGCCGCGCGACACCGCAAGCGCTCGCTTCCTCTCCGCGTCGGACTGACAGGGCTCTGGGCTTGGGATCGGGACTGCGTTTCTTCTGCCTCGAGCGCTCGAGTAAGTCCTGGGAATAAGGAAAATCGGAGAAAGGAGCGGAGACCCAGTCGAGGATATTAATGCTTTGCTGAAGGTCACGAAAGCCAGAACCCCGACATTGCAATTAATTAAATTACACTTTCTGTCATATCCTTAACACTATTTCTCCAAGGGGTAGACGCTCAGAGCCTACACCGTGAACGTTCACAGTGGGTGTGTGCTGATGGAATGATGCCTTCTAGACTTTTCCAGCTATTTTCTGCTCGCCTGTGAGTTAACAGCCAAGATAGTGGAAAAGTTTCTGCCTAATAAGTGAGTTTAGTGTAGGATGAACTTAGTGAAATCAGCATCTTCATTGTTTTCTAAGGGCATCTTTCTTGTAGGGAATTTGCAAAAGTTTTAAAAATAACCTAACAAGCTGGCTATTCATAAAGTGAGAAAAAATGGCATTTCTTCAGTTTTCGTTGTGCACTATCTCATTTAATCATCACCTTTCTAGGTAGCTAGAGCTCTTATCTTACAGATAAAGCAACAAAATAAACAGCTACTTGAGACTTTCTACTAACTATGGCTGGTATCTATTAAAACTTTCTGTCTAATAGAGAAGAAAAAGAATGGAGGTTGGTAGCCTGCTTGCCTTGCAGGCACTGTGACTGAGTTTAATTCCTGTCACATTGCAAACTGGGAGTGGTCAACTGGGAGTGGTGGGTCACACCTGTATTGCCTTCACCCTGAAGAAGGAGGTAGGAGGATCAAAAATTGAAGGTCATCCAATCTAAATCAGGAGTTCTATGCCAGCCTGGGCTATCTGAAACCGAGCCTCGGAAAAAAGAATGAATGAATGTTAAATCAAGATGAAAGAAAGATATAATTGGGGAGAGGTAAGCGTTATTAAATAGGGAGTACAGGAAGACAGCATTGGAGAGGGAGTCTCAGGAACAAGCAAGATGCATTGTCAAGAGGAAAGGCATGTTGAGTCCATGGTGGGAGAGGAGTGATCCTGTCAGTATACCTGAAATGTTGAAGGAAAGGTTAGAGTCAGTTTGGAATTGAAACCAATTAGGAATGTGGTTTACATCTCACGGGACAGGCTAAAAAATGTACATACTTTTTCTGTTTGCCAAGAGGGAAGCCCTGACTTTTTTTTTTTAAGATGTATTTATTTATATGAGTGCACTGTAGCTGTTTTCTGACACATCAGATCCCATTACAGATGGTTGTGAGCCACCATGTGGTTGCTGGGAATTGAACTCAGGTCTCTCCAGCCCCAATATTTATTTTATTTGTATGAGTACACCGTAGCTGTCTTCAGACACACCAGAAGAGGGCATCGGATCCCAGTACAGTTGGTTGTGAGCCAACATGTGGTTGCTGGGAATTGATAATGCTCTTAACCTCTGAGCCATCTCTCCAACCACCCCACCCCACCCCCTTTTTTAAGAAGTACTAAATGTAATTGGGTAGAATAAACCTGATAGAATGTAAGATGCCCTGCCTGGAGAGCATCCATCTGGGGAGAGGACATGCACATCAAGTTGATTTGACTGTTAACTGCATGGAGAGTACAAAATGAAAGTAGAGACACTTTGATAGGGGTGTTAATGACTTCAGTTGTGAGTCTTTGTCACTTGTATGGACAGAGACTCCTGGTAGAAAGTCAAGCAGGTAGTAAAAGCCCAATACTGCCAAGGGATGTTATTAACTGGATTCAGCAGCTTTGGGGTGCCATGAGTTTTGGTGATAATTGAAGCTTCAGAACTGGGTGAATTTGTTACTCTCAAATTATAATAGATTTACAGGTTAATTGTACAATAAAGGTTGTGTTCACCAAGTTTCGACCCTGAAAATGGACTGTTAATGATACTAAATACAGTATAAGAAATTTGCTGCCTTCTCTCTGACTTTGGAAACAGGTATGAAAAAGCAGGACTGCCAAAAGGGGTGATGCTCAGTGACCTGTACTCAGGCTGGATGCTCATGCTCATGCCTCGGGACACCTACAAGAACACTGCTCTAGCTCCTGGGACCAGCTTTTTATCCCCTTAGTGCCCTCTTGGCTGGAACTGCTAAAGCCAGCTGACCACGAATGGCTACCCAAAGGAAACACTTGGTGAAAGATTTCAACCCTTACATCACCTGCTACATCTGTAAAGGATATCTGATCAAGCCCACCACAGTGACAGAATGCCTCCACACATGTACGTATTTCTATGTCACCTGCTTTCCGTGTGAAACCAACATTTACCTCTGCGCTCCTTTAAAACTCTTGTGCTCGGTTTTTGTCTGGATTTAAGTTTTAGAAAGCAGTCTCAATTACTTTCAAGTTAATTTTCAGAATCTTTATCATGAAATTTTCCTATCAGGTAAATCCTAATACATGTTAACTTTTAAAACCAGATTGTAAAACATTCTTTAAAAGGCTTTAATTGGTTATGAATTCGCAAAAATAATGGAGTATTTCGGGTTTTTAGTATTTTCAAAAGTGACCCTGAAGGAGTTGGATCCCTTCACCAATCACGCCGTTGTTGGCATGCCCGAGGATCTGGTAGGAATGCATTGTCCACAGACCTACTTCCCGAGGGGCTGCTGTGCTCAGCATCTGCCTTTTGAGGGGTTGGTTGGCTTGGTAATTCTGAAGCATGCTCAAGTTTGAGAATGTTGTAATATTGCCATAGCTGGGGAATTTTTAGGGTTGCACTGTCTCCTGCCTTACAGAGGGAAACATGTTTTTGTAACCACTTGTATGGTGTACGCACTTTCTGTGCTTTCTGTTACTATAATTTTATTTTCTTATTCAGTGAAACTTAGTCCTAGTAGCCTCAGTTTAATGTCTATCATATGTTCTAAACTAGTTGCTGTGTGTACTGAGGTCACTTTAGCTTTTCAGGAATCTTGAAGCAGTTTGCAATGCTTATAGGGGAAAGTAGTTGGATTATCCTGATTTTATATGTGTGAAGAGTAAGTTTCACTAACACTGTCTCACAGCTGCTGAGTGGTGGACCTGAATTCACATTCAAAGCCTGTTCAGCTTGTCACATAACAGCAATTCCTGTTTTCAGGGCTTCCGTTGAGCTCCTCTCTCCCTGCTGAATGGATAGACTTCATACCCGCAAGTGAATGAGCCAGATAAAATCATTAGAAAATTAAAATGACAAATGCTATGTTATATAGAGCTTAATCACAGTTTTACACAGAATTTACTGAAAGCTGTTTGAGCATACTGAGACCTGATGGGTCTTGTGGTCAGGTCTGGTTACACACTGTGGAAAAGCTGTCTGGTGGTATTGATGGATTCTCCTGGGATAGTAACTGGCTCACACTGTTCAATCAGCAGTTAACTATAAAATGTGTTCTATGGTTAATTTGTCCTTGCCTTGTATTTAACTTGAACAGTTAATAATTAACTGTCATTGAAAACATGTATTGATTGCCTACTATGTGTCAAGAACAACATTAAATACAGATGATACAAGAGTTCTCAAAATAATAAAAATTCTCAGATCCTTAGGAGTTTACATTCTAGGAAGGGAAACGTAAATAAATTCAGTATTTATTGGTGATGAGTGGCATGAAAAGGAACAGATTGTAGACAGAGATAGGGTTACATTAGATGTCACGTCAACCTCTCTGTGCTATTTTGACAGAAACAAGCGATTGAGCTCTGTAGGAATACAAGAACCTGCTAGACAGACAGAATAGCAACTAAGTCCAGAGTCTTTGACCCTGGAATATGCTTGGCAGGATCTACGAACACCGGGTCAGTTAGAAGGCTGTCCTCCCCCTAGGTCTGCTGTGCACACATGCACACACGCATGCACGCCCCACCAGTAAGACTTAGGCTTCGAAAGTAGCGTGATTTAGGATAGAGGGAATGAGGAGTGACTGGACTGTGGGTGTGGTGGGAGAAAAGCCAATAAGGAGTGTGTGCTAGAGTGGGTAATCGAGCATTGTCTCTTGTTTCCTATTGTGCCTGCACATACCTGTGTGTGGTCCACGGTCTGCTTTGTTTCACTGATCCTAATATTTGTGCATTTTTATATTTGAACCTCTCCAGCAGAAATTGCCAATTATGAGAGATAAAAGCACAAATCTCCCAGTTTCTCTCTACTAAAAGTTTTATGTCCTGAAAGGTATTTTGAAATAAAACCCCAAATTATTATCTCTGTTTCATTACCAGTTATAAGCAAAAATTATTTTTATGTTTTTTTCCTGAAATTCCATAAAATTCCTGAAATTTCCAAGAAGCTTTATTTAGCTACTTGAAATAGCACTTCTATCATTGTTTTTTAACATTGAAAAATACACTGTGTCTTAGTTAGGGTTTTATTGCTGTGAACAGACAGCATGACCAAGGCAACTCTTATAAGGACAACATTTAATTTGGGCTGGCTTATAGGTTCAGAAGTTTAGTCCATTATCATCAAGGTGGGAGCATGGCAGCATCTCAGCATGGTGCTGAGAGTTCTACATCTTAATCTGAAGGCTGCTAGTGGAATACTGACTTCCAGGCAGCTAGGATGAGGGTCTTAAAGCCCACACCCACAGGGACACACCTACTCCAACAAGGTCACACCTACTCCAACAGGGCCACTCCCTGGGCCAAACATATTCAAACCACTACACACTGCTAATATGCTTTATTAAAAAAGTATCATTTTCCATAGGAAGATTGGCTGAGATTTTCTTTTTTGCCTTTTTTAATTGAAAATTTCATAAAATGTAGTCTGATTATTCCTCCAATCCCTCCTACTCCCCCCACCTACCAACCTAGCTGCATTCTCTCTTCATCTGTTCAAAAAAATAAACAACATGGCTGGGCATTGTGCTGTATGCCTTTAATCCCAGCACTCAGGAGGCAAAGGCAGGTGGAGCTCTATTAGTTCGATGCCAGCCTGGTCTGCAAAGCGAGTCCAGGACAGCCTGGGCTCTATTATATAGAGAAACCATGTCTCAAAAACCCAAAACAAAAAATAAAATAAACAACAAAAGACCAAGAAACTCACTTGCATGTGCATACACACACACATACACACAGAGTAACCCACAAAAACACAAAATCAGAAACCAAAACACACAGCAAAAGACCAATAAGACAAAAGTTTTTTCGAAACAAAGTAATATTGGACAAAAGGACTATAAAAATACCATTTAGTTTGTTTTGTGTTGGACATCTGCTGAGCATGGAGCCTATTCTGGGTAACATACCCAGCGAGACTCCAATGGAGGAGACTGATTTTCCCTTTGCCGGTGGGTACCTATTGTAGACAGCCTCCTGGTGAGCTTGTGTCCACTTATTCCTCCCAGTGCCGAGACCTCATGTGGCTTGAACCTGTGCAGGCCCTGTGCGTGCGTCCTGTTGTGTCTAACTAAGGACGGTTTCCTTGGGAGTCCTCCATCATCTCTGGCTCTTACAGTCTTTTTGCATAGGTCCCTGAGCAGAGGGGAAAGACTGACAAAGGCATCCCATATAGGATTGAGTACCCCAAAGTCTCCCACTCCGCACATTGTCCAGTTGTGGGTCTTTGTTAGTTCCCATCTACTGCCAGAAGCTCTTCTGATGATGGCTAATTGAGGCACTGCTCTATTAGTATGGCAGTGTTATCAGGAGTCATTTGATTGCTATGCTCCTTTAACAGAACAGGAGTTTCCCCCTAGACTCCGCTTCTCTATATGCAGTGAGATCTGTAAACATTATCCTAAGCAATAGGGCCTCACTGTCAGTTTGTGGAGAGCAGCCTTGGCAGTAGCCTGTTCAAATAGTAGATGAAAGCTTAATGAGGTAAATAACAAACTGTACAGATCATTCCTTTATATACAGTCCTTTGGCAATAGCCTGGCCCCTACTGAGAGTTGAAGTGATAGGATTTTGATGAAAATAAAATGACTCCAAATGTGGGCTTTCCCGTCCACAGAGAGCCCTGAGTGGGAATGTTGGGGTCAGTGGGCTTTCCCGTCCACAAGAACCCTGAGTGGGGATGGCGAAGTCAGTGGGCTTTCCTGTCCACAAGAACCCTGAGTGGGGATGGCGGAGTCAGTGGGCTTTCCCGTCCACAAGAACCCTGAGTGGAGATGGCGGAGTCAGTGGGCTTTCCCGTACACAGAGAGCCCTGAGTGGGGATGGTGGAGTCAGTAGTCAGCTTGGTGCCTGAGATCTGAGGACTCTATAGCACATAGAATGAGGGTTATTAACTCTTGGATTTTTGGATTTCTGTGTCCTGTATATTTGTTTATTGAACCTTTAGGGGAAATAATCTTATTTGCAAAGCATTCCCTTGTTGGGGTTTTGATAACATAAATAGTACCATAAAGCAGCATCACTAGACTTTCATGGGCTGTTTTGATGTGTGGTCATATTTAGGGTCTGTTTCTTCTGCTAGGGTTCTTCACATTTAATAATGTAGGACAATACAGTTTTACAATGATTTGGAATGGGGATAAAATTGAGAAAAGTGGCCAAGTGGGAAAGGCAGGAGTTGAGAATGATTAAGTGACATTGTGGTACCTTGTGGTTTTAGATGTTGACTTAATTTTATGTGGAGAGTTTATATGACATAACTAAAATACATGCCCAGAAACTGCTGTGCAATGATTCGTGAGTAAGGGATGAATAAGCACTCGCTCTTGCATGGGAACTTAGACTTCTGTCCCATTGGTCAGTCAAGTGAAAAAAAAAAAAAAAAAAACAGAAGTGAAGTTATGCTTTGAGCAAAACCAGAGGTGGAATCCACCCCCAGCCCAGCTAGTCCTGTTGGTGATGAGTGAGGGAGAAACAAAAGGTGTAAAATAAGTGCAGTGAAGAAAATGGGCCTGAGAGAATCACAAGTGTGGTCAGGGTATGCGAGCAGAGTGGAATTAAAGAATTTCTGAGAGTCCGGAAGCCTTAGACCTTTCCCTTGGTCAGGCTGCAGAGGAGGTGCTTTGACAGGGACAAAGGTACCTCAGTGACTGTATATTTTACCATCCCCTTCCTCATCTTCATTTTTTTAATGTTCTTAGTTGAAGTAGAATCCATCATCCCCCCTTTCCTCCTTACAGCCCCTGCCAGGTACCCTCCCTCCCAACTCCCCCATCCCCTCTGCTCACAGCTCTTTGATTATTATTACGGACATATGCACACATGTATATGCAAATAAATAAATACAGCCTGCTGAATCTGCTTTTGTTCTTTGTGTGTATATGGTTTCAGGGATGACCACTCTGCATTGACAACCAGTAAGGAGGCTCATCTCTTGGGGAGGCTGATTCTCCCAGTAGTCATTACTTGCTATAGTTGTTTGTCCAGTGGTGGGAACCCATTGAAATATTCCTCCTTCCACTTGATCTGTCCAATGATACTCTAATTTTTCCAGTCATTTCCAGGAGAGACTGTTTCATAGTGTTCTGGCTTTTCACGATCTTTCCAGCCCGCTTTTCCAGAGTTCCCCAAGCCACATATGCAAGAGTTGTCCCCCATAATCCATTGTTCTCTACGTTGTGTCCATTTGTAGCTTTCTGTGATGGCTTCCATTTGCAGTAAAGTCGGGCTTTGATGAGGGCTGATAGCTACAGTTATCTGTGAGTCTCAGGGTAAGATTTAGACTGTAGTAAGGAATTACACTGGTCTAGCAAAATGACTGGCTGCAGTTGACTCTTTTTCAGTGGCCATGAGCTCACTATTCCCAGGAAGCTGGGTAGGTGTTCAGTACTAAGCACCCCAGCCCACCATTGTGTGGGCCTTCGGTCCAGTTAGACAGCTGTTGCTGGGTTCTCTTTACTCTCAACAAAAAAAATAAACCCCCCCGTTTTTTTCCCCCCCCCCCCCCCCCCCCCCCCCCCCCCCCGTCTCACTCAGATCTTCCTTCTCACCAGACCCACTGTAGCACATTCTTAACCACTATCAGGATGGCTGTAGTAAAAGACATAATGTATTTGTCATTGTCACTTTTCATCCTGACCCAATAAAAGTCTCAAAGGTAGGCTGCTGACTCCAGGGTAAATTGCAGCTGCTTACCTGTGACTTGTTTGTCTTGTTTCTCCTTCTACCTCACACACACAGGGAGACACTTGGTTCTCCTTGTGCTCTGTTCTCTGTCAGCAGTCATTGGTCCTTCGATACCCACTCCCTCTAAGTTCTGTCTAACCCATGCCCCTCTCCTGCACAGATGTAGGTTAAGCGTCACCTTACTATCTGGTGTGTGAGAAAAGCACAAGCGCACAGCTGATTGGTTGCCATGTTTCTCCTTTCAGCAGTTCAAATGCAGGGCTAGCTAACTTGAGAGACATGTACAGTGTTGGTTAGGCGTTATGAATTAGTTTTTAAAAATCTATCTCCTAGAACCACCGTCTGTGAGTATTTAAGAACGGGATGGACTCTAGAATAGGGACTGGCATTTGATGGCTGAGACCAGAGGCTGCCCTTTGTCTTATAACAGGTCCCCAAGGGTCTGTGGGGCTGTCTAAGGTGTGACATACACTGTGATTGTTTGAGTTGTAGATTTAACAGGTTTTTCACTTAAGTCAGGGACAAAGGAGCTTCATTCCAAAAGCTCAGATGTGGTGAATGCAGTGCCATGCATTGGTTCTTAGCTCTTTTTAGATCAAGACTCCTGTAAGAATATTCTAGTTCTTCCTTCAGAAAAAAACTGTGTTCATAGACATGAAATTCTGTGGTGTGGGATTTTTCTTTTTACTTTTCCAGAAATTATGGCAGTAATAATCCCTTGGAACAAGACATGTACAAAGAAGACAGGTTCACTGATACAGTTGATGTTACAATGAAGAACTTGGTGATTTTGTCTCACAACATTAAGAATTGTGGAGTTCACTCAGTGGGTGAATCTGCCGCCAAGCCTAAGTTGGATTAGAGAGAGAGAGAGAGAATATGAATGAGAATGAATGAATATGAGAATATTGGAGTGACTTGTAATCACAATGGCAGATTTTAATTGCTAATTCATTGGTTTTTGTTTTAAGGAGCTGGGTTTGTGCACATGAGTGTAGGTACCCACAGAGGGTGTCAGATCCCATGGAGCTGGAGTTACAGATGGTTGTGAGCTGCCCAGTGTGGGAGGCAGAACCAAAAGGTCCTCTGTAAGAGCAGTACACACTCATAAGTGCTGAGGCATCTCTCCAGCTCCTATTTATTGTTTTTGAACAAATATTATAGCCCTATGTCTATTTAGTTAAGGTGTAGGGGATGATATTTAATGCTACAATCTTATGCCCCATACTCTTGCTATTCAAAGTGCAGTCTCCAGGCTAGCAGCATCCATGAGCAACAGTGTCACCTGGGAACTCATTAGCAGTGCAAATTCTTGGGCTTCACTGTAGACCTGCAGGATCAACCTCTGGGGATAAGCGTGGAAATCTGTATTAACAAGCCCTCTAGGTGATTCTGTGTTATACTAGAGTCTGACAAGCACCACTCTAGACCAGACCTTTGTCATCCTAGCATCCCTTAAATTAGACAGCTTACAGTTTAATCATACTGTGATTAAAATAAATGTTAATAAAGATTGAAGTTGTAGCTATTGTTTATTGAATGCCATGGGGAGTTTGAGCTTTCTTTTCTTTCATTGTCTTAGTGAATCTAACCAAGACCCCTTTTGGTCACTCAACAAATGTTTATTGGCACTTATGTGTGCCAGGGATTATTCTTACCACAGGAAACAGAAACAGACATGGCAGGCCCAGCCTATGACCTGCTCTGATAGGCAGACCAACAACAGGCAAGAAAAGAATGAAGTTTCAGATTCTGTGTGTAACAAATGCTGTGGGGGAAATGAGGCAGAAAAAGCCTTGCTTGTTAGTTGCTATTCAGCAGAGACCAAAGGAAGGAAGACTACAAAAAGGCTTGAACAAAGTGTATTTCAGATCCTCTTCCAAATTCTTCTTGCAGATGGAGGACTGAGAAAACTAAAACTCACCCAGTAAGTACCAGAGCAGGGTAGTCATTCTGCTATCCAGCTCAGGCACATCTGCAAACGCATTGAGACATTTCCCTAACTCTCTTCTTTCTTCATCCACTTACCTTTATAATTAATTTTTCATTAAGTAACATTAATTACATGTGAGAGAAAAAAAAACTGCTTTCATGAGGTATCAGGTACTCAATAAGGATATGAATCTACTATTAGTTCTGAATTGAATAGCTATTCTGATGAAAAAGACATTATTTTAGATGAAATTTCTGATATTTTATTTATAGGGTGTTTAATTTTGGAGTAAAAGTCTGTTTTTAGAAAAACAAAATGTCCAGATTGAAACTGCATAACCATAGGCATACATATGATGTCATAGGTGGCAGTAGAAATGAAGTCCCTCATGCTGATGTTAAAGCTTCAGATAGTGCTTTGGAACTTATTAATAAGAGCGATTACAATGTTCATTTTGATGATCATCAGAAGAGTTGCTGATTTCAAGCAGTCTAGGTACTAGCTGCTATAATGTTAAAGGTGGATTATGTTAATTAAGCATTTGGATTTTATTTTTAATTCGGAAGCTGTAAGATAGTGAGGAATGAACCAGTTAGCACGCATCATCATAGGAGACACAGAAGGATAAACTAGAGATAACAGTTAAAAACTGAAAGTATCTTGTATATTGATGTCTGATAAATAGGGACCAGAATGAATTAGAACCAATACCAGTATTGAACTGAGGTCAGAGCATATAACAGAAAATCATCAATGCTAGAGATAATGGTAAACCCAGCATACAAGCTGAACGTAAACTGAAGAGCTACAGTCTAATATTGTAGGAAATATTATTTCTTTTGGATTCTTTGAAGAATCTTCACAATTGCTGATAATTTATACATGCTGATTTCAACGGACTACTGTATGAAAAATTTAAGTGAGTAAGCAAAACTTCTTTCATTAGAATATACAGTCTCCAATTGAGAAAATGGTTCCTGTTGAATGGGTGTTTTTATTGTTGCTGGTAAGCTCAGAATTCCTTCATTTGCCATGTAGGCTTCTTTCAGACTTGACTACAGTGATACAGTTGTAGGCCTAGAATCTGGGCTCCCTTTAGTATCCTAACCCCCATGGCTTCCTTCTTTCTGTACATATTTATTGAGCCTGTTCTTGTTCAGATTCTGGCCCAGATACTTGGGACATAGTAGGCAGTAGAGTATGCAATAAGGTAAGTAACAAGTGTATATTAGTAGATTGTCACTCTGCTATAGAAGGTCAGGCTGGGCAAGAGGAATTGGACAATCAAGAAGGTGCTACAGATCATAAAAGTCTGTGTCCAGGAAGAGCTTCAAGTCAGTCACTTTTGAACTTGTAGTAGAGAAGCTACCCCTTCAGATACCTGGGTGACATTTCAGGCAGAGGAATGCCAAGATCAAAGCCTTGAAGGGATGAGTGTGGCTGGACAGCAGTGAGTGGGTGAAAGTCTAGAGGTGAGCTGGGATGGCTGTGGGCCACAGGTTTTGTACATTTAAGGATTTGGGTGGGTTGGGTGGGGTTAGTTTTTTTGGGTTTTTTTGTTGTTTTAATGACCCATTTCATGGATGGATTTGAGTAAGGAATAATACAAACTGGATTGTAATTAAAAGAGTCAGCTGAATTATTGCAACAAAACTAGAAATGTCAGGATCTTACTACAGTATTTCAGGAAAGAGATGGTGATGCTTGCACCAAGGCGGTGGTGCTGGTAAAATGTCGGATTCTGAATACATTTTGAAGGTAGATCCATACTTGTTGATGAATTGCAGACTATCACCATATAGAACATATATACAATGAAACCACAAAGGAAATGAATATGGGTTACAGAATAGAATACCAAAGGGCACTCTGCAGCTTTAACCCAGGAGGAAGTAAAGAGGAGCCAAGGGATAGGAGGACTCTGGGTGTTAAGAATAGGGGCGTTGGCTGAGCATCATGTTTGTTTGGTAAGTTGGTAAGAACTGATTTAGCTGTAAAGATGCTTTTAAGAGCAGTTTAAGTAGATGGAAGGAGAGAAAATATAAGCATATTTGGGAAGACAGCAAGCTTTTAATTTTCTAGTTTGACTATGAATGGTACGTTTAACTCTTGTGATGCTGGAAATTGAACCTGAGGCTTCACAAAAGCTATGCAGGAAATCTACCATTGAGATACATCCAAGTCCTGTACTTAACCTTAGTAAAGGCAAATAAGGGATGAAAAAAGAAATTTTGCAAGAGATAGAAAAAGAGTATATTGGTATCAATTTCCAGGTTTTGGGCAAAGGAGAACAAAGCAATGGAGCAATAGCTGGCAAGGGATATAGAGTCAACTAAAGTTGATTTTACAGTAAGATGGCATGCCTGTATGCTAGGAAGGATCTTTAGTAGGGATTTATATATCCTGTGACAAGTGTCAGATAAGTCATCAGCATGTGGGGCTGAAATGTCCGGGAACGTTTGGGAGCAGGATAGAGTATAGAGTGGAGGCACTAGTGGAGGCGGACGGGTTCCTTGTGATTCCATTGTTTTCTTTCTTTACTAAAATAAGAAGTGAGGTACTCTGTGAGGAGTGAGAGGGGGAGCATTTGATGGGGTTTGGGAAGACTGGCAAGGAGCACTTGGACTTGGGGGCATTGAGTATGACTGCCTGGCAGATGAAAATCCCACTTTATGAGGTTCGTGCTCTAGTTGATGGTGAGACCCATCAGCATGGTTTCATGGTTTTCTTCCACATGCCCAGCTATAGTCTTGTAGCACCAGAGTGTGTAAGTTTGAATATAATCAAGATTCTGGTTTAATTGAGCTAGTATAACCAGAGTCAGCCTTTTATTATAATGAAACAACTAAGCGAGGTAACTTAAAAAGAAAAGAGATTTGTTTGGCTCACAACTTCAGAGGTTCAAAGTTAAAATCCAGGGCAAATTTAGTGTGGTGATTGCTGCAGACGCCATCACTGCCTAAGCATGTACAAGAGCAAAAAGCCAGACCTCAAATCAGGAAGTAGAGGTCTCCCAGCTGGCTCTTGTTTCATCAACTATCTCTAATATAGAAACTCCTAATGAGTAGAGCTACTTCCCTTTCAAAGGCCATGCCTCCAGCCTTGCAGAGACTTTGCTCTAGGCCCCATCTTTAAAGGATTCACTACCTCCTGTATCCCTGTATCGTAACACAAGGGACCAAGCCTCTGACATACAGATCCTTAGGGAGCAGACTTCATTCAAACTGTAGCAGGAAGGCACAGGAGTTGGCGTGTGAGCACATGTACATGTAAGGACACTTTTGATTGGTAAGGAAAGTGGTGACACTGCAGCATCTGGTGAACTTTACCTAACTCTTCCACGTGCATCCTCTCACTGTTGAAGCCACCTATAGAAGTGTCACCTTTCCTGCCTTTCTCAGCTTAGAACGGTCCCCTTCCTATCCAGTGCATAAAGCCTAGTCTCTGCCCTGAGCTGTTCAAAACCTCTCCCGTGATGCCTGTTCCTTTGTTCAGTGGAAAAGGGATACAGCTGTCTAGGAAGCAGGAAAAACAAAACTGCTATTCTGATGTACACCTTGTTATCACTGTAGGGTTTTGAGGCAAGCTGTATGTAACAACAGGAGGAAAAAACGAAGCTCCTGGAGATTGTAGCTGTTGGAGAATTTTTAAATCAGTGTTAGTTATGCATGTAGGAATATGTGTTAGGAGAAGCGGGAAGCATAGGTCTTCTGCATATAATTACAGTCTTCTTACAACCTGTTAGCAGATAAAAGTCCTCAACACACAAACTATGAAAGAATGTTACTGCTCACAGTAACCTATAGGATTAAGATTCTAGTTCAGTGGTAGAAGGCTTGACCTCTAGCACTGCAAAACATAAAGAAAAAGAATAGCTCAAAGCCAGACATGGTTGTCTAGGTTTTGACCTCACACTTGGGAGACAGAGGCACACCTCTGTAAGAGTTAAGAGACCAACCCAGGCCAGCCAGAACTGCAAGTGAGACTGTTTTTGTTTCTTTGGTTCTGGTAAGTTTTTGTTTTATTTTGTTTTAGTTCTTTTTAAAGAATGCACATATAATGATACCCTCAAAGAAGGAGGGGATAGTGTTTTTGACAAGTAAGACCAGTACATCTAGATGTTTCTAATGTCAGCCCTTGTGCGGTTTAATAAATGAAGAGTGTTATTACTGGATGGCAATGTTAAAGATATGAGATAAAATCTGATTATGATTTTATGGGCAGTAATGTCAGAATCAATGCTCAGACAGAGAAATCTGAATTACCTTGTGCAATCAAAGCTAAGAAGCTTGGGCTCTGATAGGTAAGAGATGCAGGTGGGCTGTAGATCACAGGCTATATATCGTAGATAGGCCAACAAATTGCTTTGTACCTGTTCAGATACCCCTAAAACCATGAAAATAAGGAAGTGGGGTATCTCTTGGATAATTCAGCTGTGAAATCAATGTGTAGCAGTGTTGCAAAGCTGTTTTCTTCAGACTGATTGGGAAGAGACCATGAGCTAACTTCTAGCCCAAGAGGCAACACTGGAATGTACTGAACATGAAGTTTAGTGTCTAGTGGAGAAGTGTTAGTTGATCTTGGACAAGAACCTCCCCCACCCCACTTTGTCTCTGAAAAAAGAAGTGTCCCAACATGAGAAGATAATTTTCATGGAGGTGAATCAATGTGTGTGTTTAATCACATCTGAGTTACAAAATAGAGATGGTTATAAGGTATTAACTACAAAGTGATAGATATTCCAATCCTAGTGACATGCCTACCTATTATGGGTGTATCAAACCAGTCATCGTCTGACAGGATTCAATACTTTATGTTAATTACATTAATTCTGACAGTTTGTTCACTCAGTAATCTAATTTACAGAAAGAGCTCACATTTAAGTTACCAGACACTATAAGCCAGTAATTACAGTTGATCCTCATAAAAACCAACTAAGGTAGATATCTTTTTAAATCTCTCTTATACACAGGTACAAATAAATAATTTTTTAAAGATTTATTTATTATGTATACAGAGTTCTGCCTGCATGTATCCTGCAGGCCAGAAAAGGGCACCAGATCTCATTATAGATGGTTGTGGGCCACCATGAGTTTGCTGGGAATTGAACTCAGGACCTCCGAAGAGCAAACAGTGCTCTTAACCACTGAGCCATCTCTCCAGCCCACAAATAAATAATTTGCCTAATGACAAGAGTGTGTGAAATTCAGGTGTGGGCGCTGTGGCAAGGTTATCTGGAATGACCGTGCTCCACTCTTTGCTTCTCTACTTTGCATCTAACTCACATACTATTTGATTATATCTTATCCTGTGACAGTGATTAATCCTCAGGGTTAATGAAGTGCTTCTGATTATAGTTTAGTAGAGAGCCGAATCCTAGAATGCGGCACTCTAACAGATTCTGTAGAGGAAGATATTTGTGACCAGCTTCTGCCCACCATTCCTCACCTTGGCCAGTGTTTTCCAGTTCCCTTCTGGCTACCCTGGTAAGGGATCGTGGAGTTAGAGTCTTAGGGCTATTGAATTAGTCCAGAAGGAAACCTGCAGATGCCATCTTTAAAAGCTGTCTGGTGCAGTCTGTGCTGCCCATCTCAATTTAGAACACGGTAGTAGATAGCATAGTAGCCATCTCCCTGAAAATTTTATATTTGACCTTGTTCAACCCTAAAGAATTCAGTTAGTAATTTTTTTTTCATTTTAATGATGTTTCTGGTGAGCTTATGATAAATTAAGGATACAGAATCTTACCTTTTGAACATTATTCAGAGACCAGTTAGTTAGCCAGGAGAACAGATGAACATTTACAGAGCTTGGAGTTAAATCTTTAAGGTTCCTTAAGGTGTGCTTTATTGCTAGTCTAGATTTCAGTTTATAAACTAAACCTCACAGGTAATGTCCAGGTGATGAAGTTTTTAACCTCCAGAACCATGGCCCCACCTCACTCACTTCTTCCCATTGTCACTGAACTGCAGGCCTGGATTCCCTCAAGCTCTAACTTGTGGAATATACACATGGCGCTTTTTATCACCTCATGAAATCCAACATGGAGGTATATTTCCTAGAGTTTATTTTGTATAGAAAAGAACAAATAAGCTACTTAAAAAGGCCATTTTATTTATGTAGTATGCTAAAAGAAGTCTAATTCTACAAGTTGACTAGTACAACCCCCAAAGTGAATAAAGAAGTCTCAGTCTACATTTATAGATCTGTGGGGGAAATCAGCAGCGTGTGGTATATCATACAGATAAGCGTTGATTTTGGAGTAAACTCTGGATTCAAGCTCTGCCCTTTGCATGTACTGTCGTTATGTCAGACACTTTGTCCTCTGCTCAGTCTTCATGTATGAGATCGAATACTGGTACCCAATTTATAAGATTGTGCTGAAAATCAAATTATTAATGTATCTGATTCAGTGGTTCTTAGCAGCCTGTGGGTTACAACTCCTTTGGCAAACTTATGTGTCCAAAAATATTTACATTATGATTCATAACAGTAGCTAAGTGACAGTTATGAAGTAGCAACAAAAGAAGTTTTCTGGTTGGGGGTCAGCACAGCATGAGGAACTGTGTTAAAGCTTTAGGAAGGCTGAGAAGCACTGAATTGCGTGTTGACTAGGATGATGGCTGGTGTGTGTAATTCCTTCCCTATATTGATGATGATGACAGCCATCCAGCCACCACCAAGAACACAGAGGATTACTGGGGTAAAAATGGGATATTGTTCTGCATCTTAAACTTTTAATGCTAGTGATAAAGTACTGTATCTCAGATGTCCCAATAGAAACGAAACTCATCCTTGATGGGAGTTTTAGAGCAATACTCTTCAGTAGACGTGACTGTGGTCCACAACCAGGCATGGTGGCTCTTGCCCGTAATTCCAGCTACTGAGAGACTGAGGCAGGGAAACGACAAGTTTATAGTGGGCCCGAGCCATACAGCAACCCAAGACCACTCTGAACTCCTGAGACTCCGTCTCAAACTAAACCTTTAAACAAGGATAGGGATGCAGTGATGTAATACATACCCACCATAATCAGAGCCCCTAACCACCCTCAACCCCCAAAGTAGCTCACACATGTAGTTAAAAAATATCTAGTATTAGTATAGGGCTGGAGAGATGGCTCAGTGCTTAAGGCTGCTCTTCTGGGTGTGTGGGGGGGGAACCTAGATTCTATTGACAGCACTGACATGGTGGCTCACAACCATCTATAACTCCAGGTTCAGGGCATCTAATGCCTTCCTCTGGCCTCTTGAGTTGCACGAGTTGCACAGAGATACATGCAGATAGCACATTCATCTGCACAAAATAGTAAAAGTTAGAATATCTTATGGTCACATTTAAAAAGAACAAGTTTAGTATTGAACCCAGTGTATCTAAAATAACTGTCATTCCAGTGTATAATAT
The DNA here is from genome assembly GCA_019843965.1 of Rhynchomys soricoides. Lineage (NCBI taxonomy): Eukaryota > Metazoa > Chordata > Mammalia > Rodentia > Muridae > Rhynchomys > Rhynchomys soricoides. The sequence continues at coordinate 2,433,884 of JADRCH010000267.1, forward strand.
CATAAAAATTATTGGTTATTTTTATAGTAAATGTTTTAAATCTAATGTGTATTTACAATTAAAGCACATCTCAAATTAACCACATTTCAAGTTCTTAGTAACAGCATGTGGCCAGTGACTTATCATTTTGAACAGTCCAGAGCTAGACTTTAGATAAGTACTCCTCATCAGTGTTCTGTGTACTGATGCTGCTTTGTCCATGAGCAACTCACACACCTTATTTTCATAACTCTGTGTGCCTTTGGATGCTTCAGCCTGGCAGCTCTTTGATCAGATAGATTGGCATTGGTGTCCCTGAGAACCGGTAGGGTCTAACCCTCAGAGTCTTGGCTGCTCTAATGAGGGTTTGCTGTGTGCATGCCATGTACCTGTGTTTGGTCAAGGCTGGTAGACAGCCATGGGTTGCTGAGTTTGTCAAGTGAGCCACGAGAATCAGAGCTCCAGGTCAGTATTAGCAGTATCAGGCTTTGTCAAAACCCTTTACTCTTGTTTCTTATCTGTCTTTTTAAATTTCAGAGTTAGCTAGTGACTCTGGGGAAAGAGCACATACCAGGGATTTTCTAAAGGAATTCTGTCTCTCTGTTTTCTGCTCCAGTGTGGCTCAACAAAGCAGTCCTCTAAGAGATTATTTTGACTTTTGAACAAACATTTGAGAACTCTTTTGGAATCTGGGTGTGGTGCTTACCTGTAATCCCAGGTACTTGAGAGATGGAAACAGGAGGATTAAGAATAGTGAATTCAGCGCCAGCGTGGGCTACATGAGGCCCTGTATCAAACAAACAATTTTTTAAATAAAGTCTTTAGGGGTCAGTATATCTTGAAGAACAAAACAGATACTTCTCTAGTTTATATTGGACAAACTTGTATTATCTTAGTTTAAACATGCTTTCTGATGTTGTCTTTCAGGTAGATTTCAGGGAATTATAGCAAGTAGGTTACTACTATAATTACAACCTTAGTGTCTGGACCAAAGAGAAACAGTTTGGGGCTTGTGTGCCCACATCACAGGGCACAGAAAGACCCGTTGATTTCAACTTCTTACAAAGCCTACCCTGATCATTGCCTCTACACAACTGCCAGATACCAGGGCTCTGTCTCTGAATTCTTAAGGGGAGGGGAGATAAGGCTACCACTTATTATTAACTAAAATTTGCCTGCCTTTCTAAGCTTAAAACACATTCTAAGAATGGAGACTTTGTACCACTTATTCCTGCATTGCCAGCTCCTAGTGTGATGCCTGCCATTCAGTTCATTGAGTAAATGACCAGTTAAATAAGTGATGTTATTTCCCATATTTACCAAGTAGTTTTAAAATTAAATGCCTGGCAGTGTTCTCCTTATTGTTGCTCTAGGCAGTGTGTATGACATGCAGAGTTTTCAGACCTAATCTCGGTGGCAGGAATCTTAGTGTTTGCTCTTGACCAGTCATTTAAACAAACTTCCTTCTGTCTGTCAGAGCATGTGGGATAGTCAGAGAGGGAAGGAAGTAGCTTGGAGTGCTTCTTCCAGTGAAGGAAAGCAGGTCTGTACCCAGAGAAAATGAGAAATTACATAAAGAAATACCATGGGAAGGGGTGTTAGTGGGATAGGGATCGGATTGCAGTTTCATAGTTCAGGTGTTGAGATCTTGTTTAAGACATATTTGGGCAGAGCAGTTAGCTTACGAGGTAACAGAGGCTTAGGAAAAGAAGAAAGGAATCCATGATCACAGAGGATAGAATTGTTGAGAGGAAATGTGGGCTGTGTTGCCATATGGCTCTGAACTTGTAATCTTTGTGTAGAATCTTTAGTTAAAATTCTAGTCACCCTTGCCAATTCTCAGTCATTCCCAGTTCACCTCTTGTGCTTTTGTGCCAACATGATACCGTTTCCTATACATTGTACCTTGTGACACGGTGGCACCTGTGATTACAAATTCATCATGTTCTTCAAGGTCCAGAAATTCTATGGTAACTGCTGCTTTTTCCCAGGAGCTTACCCTGGTGGTATAAGCAATCCAAACAGGTTGAAAACTTTTTCCTGGGCAGTAGATTAAACCTGGGGCCTCACAGACTATACTGTGTCACTGAGCTACACATCCGCCCCTCAAGTTTTATTGAGAACTGTTAATACTGCATTCAGATAAACTCTTAGTGAAAGAAAATAAAAGCAAAATTAACAATTTTGACTTTTCTCTGTCCCTCTTTTTAAGTAAGAAAGACCCTTTTCTATAAAATACACATTTTTAAATGAGTAGAATATATTTAGTTTATAAATATATTAATAGAAACAATAAGTAATTTGAGATTTTCTTTTGATGTTGTGGTAGTGGGCTTTGATTTTGGTGGTGTAATTCTAGAATTTTAACCTATCTTATCTCTTTCTAGTCTGTAAGACCTGTATTGTCCAGCACTTTGAAGACAGCAATGATTGTCCAAGGTGTGGCAACCAAGTTCATGAAACAAATCCATTAGAAATGTTAAGGTAAAGAAATATATTTCATATTTTTCTGATTTTAATGAATTATATACATTTGGAATCTTTATCATTTATTATGCTATTTGAACATATTTTAGGTCTTAGGCATTTATAGTCTTTTTAATGCATTTTTATTTCATTTTTAAATCTCTTAATAAAAGTTTTAAATAAGATTATATAATATTTAGGAAATGTTTCTGCAATCAGAATGGCAACTTTCTCTTGGGATTCTCTGAGTGACTTCAGTTATTTTCAGATGGAGGTGAACTAGGCTGCATAAATGTAGTATAATAAAATTATCAGGAAGATAATAGTAGGAAAAATGTGCTGAGAAAAGAGATTGGCAGGTGATGGGACTGAAGAAGGCAGGATGATGTGGAGTGATTAAGAAGGGGAAGATGGAGACAGACTGAGAAGTCGCTCTTGTGAGGCTGGTGAAGGAAGGAGTCAGTGCTTTCACTCTGAGCCTGTTTGGGAGTGGTGTAGTGCCATTTAAAACTCTCAGAGAGTGAGGCCACGCTGGGGGCTTTGATGACACAGCCTTGACACAAATGGGCAAAAGGAGGTGGCTGAGTTGTTCAGCATCTCTTGGAAATACAGACTAGAGCTAAGGTGTGAGGCAGAGCTACCTGCCCACACACTGAGTTTCAAGCTACAAAACTAGGTGAGGACCCTGGAAATACGGCCCATGGAGAAACTGAAAGTGGAAAGTGGAGTAAGGATCGCACCAGGAAGTACTCAGCCCTCCATCTCTGGGTTCTGCCTCCAGGGGATTTGGCCAACCATCCATCAGATATATTTGCAAGAAAAATTGCTTCTGTACTGAACATTTAATTGCCATTATTCCCCAAACAAAAAACTACATTAACTATTGGACTCACATTGTATTACTTTATGCAGACTACATAGAGCTGGGTTGAAGCTACTGAAAGATGTGCATTAGGTGTGTAGTCACACAGTGAAGTTTCTGTGAAGAATTTGACCATCCAGATTTGAAATCTGTGAAGAGACCTGGAACTTGCTCCCCAACACTGGAGTCTGAATTTAGTTAGATAAAAACAACTATGCACATAGACAGAGGGAAAAAGTTAAAATGAGGGAGGGGACTCTCTGGGCATTAGTGTTACGCCGTGCTGTTAGATTGCTGCTGAACGGTACTGGTCCTAGGGACCAAATGAATAGGGAGTTCAGGAAGGGAAAACCAGCAAGTAGCAGTATATAACAGAAATCACAGCCTATGCTTCTCAGTATATAACAGAAATCACAGACTATGCTTCTCAGTATATAACAGAAATCACAGACTATGCTTTTCAAAAATTTTAAGGTTGAAAAAAGACTAAGAAACAAGTGTCTGTGTATGTCTGCGTCTCTCTCTGTTTGTGTGTGTGTGTGCACGCGCGTGTGCGTATGTCCACAACAGGTATGTGCAGAATCCAGAAAAAGGCATTAGGTGTGGAGCTAGAGTCATGGGCAGTTGTGAGCCATCCAACTTGGGTGTTGGGAACTGATCTCCAATCCGCTGCAAGAGCAGCAAGTATTCTTAACTGCTGAGCCATCTTTCCACCTCCAGAAACAGCTTTACAAGACACTTAAGGAAATGGGCTAAAAAAACAAAGCCAGGAAAAGAAAAGGATGCCAAAATGAATGCGCTTTTATCTACGGAGCTAGAATGGTCAAATTGAGTAACTTTCTCGAAACATGAAAATGGAGAGCCTTCGTTTTTCGAAAGAATAATTGTAGGGACGTGAGGAGGGGAGGTGTGAGCTGCTGCCGCGTGGGTTGACCTCTTCCTTGTTTATCCCCACTGCCTGCCCCTGAAGGCTGGACAACACGTTGGAGGAAATTATATTTAAGCTGGTGCCTGGACTACGAGAACGTAAGTTCCCTTCAGGTTCTATAGACTTCATGTTTTTGTGTTTTGTATTTCCATTAAAGATTTCATGTTCCTATGGTTTTCATATATTTTTTTCCTTCAAATTAGAAGAACTTCAGCGTGAGTTGGAATTTTGGAAGAAAAATAAACCTCAAGAAAATGGGCAAGGTAACTGTTTCTGACAGCTTCTCTCATTGTTCTGGTTTTTGTTATGTTGGTAGAGTAATGTCTTCCCACACTTGAATGAGTTTTCCTGTGCAAGACTCATGTAGCCCTACATGAGATTTCATCTAAATCTTTGCAGAACTGCGTGACTCCTCTTAAAGGTAATTGGAAAGAGGACATTGGACTTTGGGAAGAAAAGGAAAGAGAAAACTGAATAGATAATAATAGCAATAGTTTCAGAACAGAAAAAAGTCTGACGTAAGAAACAATCTTTGGTGTGTGCCTCAATCATGAGATATTTCAGTTTTGCTTCACTTACAACAGCACTTTAATAGGAGACAGAGGTGAAGTATGGCTGAGAGCCAAGTCAGGATTTGTTGTGCTCTGACGCTCTGAAGGGAACACAGGTGGAACACCAATGGTTCAGGCTTAGTTCTTGGATCTGTCAGCAAGTGTCTCTGTGTACTCATCAAGATGTTCCCATCACCAGGCCCAGTGTCCAGGTTTCTACTCGGGGACCCAGGTAATAACTAATAATTTCAGCAAGGCCCGTAGGAAGGGAGACAGACATAGAGGGAGGGAGAAAAGGGGGAGGAGAGAGAGAAAGCTCGAGTGCACATTGGGTAAAATACTTGCCTCAAAAGCACAAGGACCTGAGTTTTATCCCCAGAAGTCACATAAAAAAGTGAGGCATGGGCCAGCAAGATGCTCAGTGAGTAGAAGTGTTTGTAGACTCTTTGGTCCCTCAGTCCCTCAAGATGACAAAAGAAAACTGACCTCAGATTTGTCCTCTGACATCCACATGTGTACCTGCACACACAGTTTTTAATGTAAGCCCTGGGAAGGCAGAGATAGGCCAATCTCTGGGGCTTGCTGGACAGCCAGCCCAACTTAATAGGTGAGTTTTAGGCCAGTGAGAACCCCACCTCAAAAATACAGGGTAGACAGCACTTGAGGAAGAACATCCAAGATTGACCCCTGGCCTCCATGAGCACATGCACATACACGCACACATTTACACACAGTGACAATAACTTCAGCAAAGTGGAGCATATTAGTGGCCAGAGAGTGAGTATGTACATTATCCACAAAAGGGACATCTAATTATAAAGTAATATCATTCTTGATGTTTTTACACACAAACTTCATTCAGGATTCTAAAATCAAAGTGGCATCTGTGCCTATGTGAACTTAGTCTCCTAGACTTGATTTTTTTCCCATAAGTCATTGAATTCTCATAAAGTCTCATAACATCAATGCCATTTAAGATGGATGAGGAAATGCTGTGTCTCCTTTTTCTCATGTATAATGGGGATAATGGCTTAACAGTTAGACTTAACTTGTAGAAGGGAAGGCTTTTCATTGATCTAGGTGTTTGGGTCATAAAAGACAGTGTCTGTACATGGGTTCTGTGTAAATGAGGGTGGGAAAGGAGCCATTTTCCAACTTTTGTTAGGTACAGTGTAAGGCTTTTACTATCTCGAACACGGACTAGCCTCTCATTGGTAGGGGAGCTTTATAAATGTACTTCTTGGCTAGCTGATGGTTCATGTTTGTCTTAGGTAGGTAGAATTCATCTGAAAACAGTCCTGAATCTTACATGGTCACGTGTTTCGATTACCCCCATCCTGTGCTTGCCCTTTTTACCTTTCCTGTGCCCTGGCACCATAATGCTGAGGATGGCAACTCTGTGTTGGTTACTTTCTCATTTCTGTGCCAAAATACTTGACAAGAAGCAACCAGGAGGGGATGGAAAGGGAAGGAGAAGGGAAGTTGTTTACTCTATGGCTGACAGTTCAGGGGTACTGCCATGACAGGGAAGGCGTGGGAGCAAGAGCAGGAGGCTCCTGGTCACATTGAATCCATTGTCACAAAGAAGAGACCAGGACGTGGAGCTGGGCACTAAAACCTCAAGACCCACTCCCAGTGAGTGACCCACTTCCTCCAGTGAGGCTCCACCTCATAAAGGCTCTCAAACAGCACCACCATTGAAGCACATGAGCCTATGGGAGGGGTAGTTCCTGTTTAGTCTCGTGCCCTTTAATTGTGTTATTGTTACCTCAGACTAAGCACACTGCATGTCTAACAGGTTGTTCAAGGTATTCCATAAATGCATCAATAAATACAGTTGTATTCATGTAACCTTTTAAATAAATTTTGGTATATGAAGTATATTCACATTTTCTTAATGGAATTTTTAACAAGTGACTACAAAGCATGTTTTTAAAATCTATTTTTCCTGTAGTTGGTTTTATAACTAATCTGAAATTCTGAGAACTTAGGATACCAACTTGGTTTTAATTTGAACACATCTGCTACTGAATTAGAAAGAAGTTTGTCTCATGGTCGCCTTCTAAGATGGCCTAACCACTAATTGCAGTTTTTGTGACCAAATATAGTTAATCCAGAATCCTTCTTAATCCAGAATCTTACACTGTATGTTACAAAGGTGTGACGAGAGCTCTTTCTTTGCTCACCCACATTAACACGGAACCCATGTACACTGAATTATAAACCAAACACCTAGCTCAGTGAAACTCACCCCAAATTAAAGACCAAATATAGAAACATTTTGAAAGGATAAAATAGGAAAAGGGAGATATAACTCATAAACCAGGATATACAAAATATCTCTATAAGTCTAGAGATAATCTTCCACTTTTTTAAGTTTCTGATGGCTTTTGGTGAGTACTCCATTGCTGAGTTTGCTGGAGGGTTTCAGGAAGTATGGTATTTTCAGTTAGTCTTCAGAGAAGTTATGAATATTTTAGGGGGTTATTTCTTCGGCGAGTGCCATGTTGTTGCTTGACTTTAAACTTTGGGTTTCATGAGTCTGGCTTCAATTATAGATGACATTTCGAAGGTTGACAAATCTAAAGCAGATGAAGAAGGAGATGAAAACCAAGATGATAAGGACTATCATAGAAGTGACCCGCAAATTGCTATCTGTCTGGACTGTTTACGAAATAATGGACAGTCAGGAGACAACGTAGTGAAGGTGAGTGGGCAGAAGTCATTTCTTTTGCCATTTTTTTGTTAATGTAATGCAATTGGATGCCATTCCCTAAAATCCCAAATCTGGGAATAGCCAAGCCCTGGCTTTCCGGGTACCGTAGCCTCCCATCCCAGCCATCCCAGTACAATGCCACCATCTAGTGGCTCGTTTTTTAAAATGCAGCAGCCAAAACTCAGACTCTTTAAGCAGTGTCTCCAACCTTTTATTAATTATTTTTAAATTTCTTTTTTAAGGTTAGTTTTATTTTATATGTGTAGGTAGTTTACCTACATGTATGCCTGTGTATCTTGTGTATGCCTAATGCCAGCAGAAGCCAGCAGAGGGTGTCAGAACCCCTGGAGGCACAGGTGCTTGTGCCCTGGGGGTGCTGGGAATTGAACCTGAGTCCCTCTAGAAGAGCACTGGTGCTTTCACTGCTGAGACACATCTCTAGCCCTAACCTAAATCATATTCTCCACTCTTCTACTTTTATTTAAAACTCTATAAGCCTCATGTCATGGCTAATATATTTTATTAATAGAACAGTAGGTTTTGAAGTATCTATGTGTTCTCAAGTGTCTATGAGTGGATAAAACCCTTGAAGACTTAATTATTTTCTACATAATCCTTGTTCCTTATCCTGTTTCCTGTGTCTAACTAAACATTGCTCTAACTCTTAGAGAATCTGAAAACTCACTGCTGTCTCAATGGTTTATTTTCCTTGGTGTTTGAATATTATATAGTTTGTCCTGGTTTTTTAATTGGCAACAGCTTTCATATAAGTGTTCACTACTTTAGCTTTTAAGTAGACTTTTGTCACTTTGTCCAAGCACATATTAGTCACTGAGGGTGTTGGTTTTCTCAGCAGTTTGCTTTATGCACAAGTAATTATTAATTTTTTGTTTCTAATTTTCTTCATCTGTGCTAATCTGTAGGTCTTTTGGGTTTAATTTCTTTGCTATTATATTGCTAATAACGGTACTTTATATTGAGAAATTAAAAACAAATAATTTTAACTTAGAGTTTCATTTAACCTGCATCTTACAGCAATGAATATATTTGAGCATAGTAAGCAACTGAATTCATTATGTGGTAATGATATAATTAGTGAGAAACAGACCTGTCACTTGAGACACATGAGCAGCTGCTAGGTGGGGTACAAGAACAGGGATAGGAGGTAACTGCTAACTGCTCATAGTAAAGGATTTCTTTGGAGGACAAGGAAATTTTTGGAATTGGATATTGTAATTGTTGAACAACTTTATAAAAACTACAAAATTGTTAATTTTACACAATGATTTTATGGTGTTATATTTCAATTTAAGATGTTAAAATCATGCCTGTTAATTACCCTGATTGGTAGAGATTAAATCATAATACTAAACACAAAAGAATCATTGAGTTGTATCCTAGAACTGCAGGTTCCTCTGAGCTTACAGGAGAGACCACTGCGGATCTTCTATTTGGGCTTTTAACTCTTCAGAACCAGAGGAGAATAGGGTCAGGGGCCTTTATTACCGGCCTCTGACAACTGGTCACTTCTGCCTCTGAAGTTGCTAAGTTTGGGCACCTCAGACATGTGCACTCTCAAATTGTGGCTTCGGGCAAGCAGCTTAGAAAGGAGACATTTCTGAATTCTGCACTTTCTAAGTTGGACAACAGGACACAGAGGCGGGTATTGTGCCATGGGAAGGGAAGGTAACATTCTTGAAACAAAACAGTCTTTTTCCATACAGTATTTCTTCAGATAGGCAACTATACCAGAAATACTGACTCTTTTCAGACAGCTGAGCAAGGTAGGGTTAGACAAAGATTCCTCCAGCAGTCTCTCGTGAGCCCTGGTGTGCACCCCAGTGCTTCCATTTTCCATTTGTGAGGAAGGAGATAATGAAAAGCTCTGCTCCAACCTCCTCTCCACCACCCTGACTTCTACCCAGCCCTCATCCGTCGAAACCATCTTTCTAGCCGACTGTACAGTAGTTTCAGGTGTACACAGCCAGGAAGCAGAGCAAGTTTCATTTGGTTTCATCAATACCAAAGTATTCCTGGAGAAAGTGTTCATTGTTTTTATTTTCTAAGGATTTCCAAATCAACTTTTACATAACACAGATTGGATTTATGTCAGACTATTGACTTGTGAACTCTAGAAACACTCTTTTGTCATGTCCTAAAAACATTCTCTTCACTATTTTGACAACTCTGAATTATTCATAACTTGTGGGAGGCTGTGCAGGTCAGTTGGGTGGGGGGCTCTGTCCAACTTAAAAAGTGAATCAGAAGCACTGTCTTCATGTAGAACAAGAGACACATCAAGGCATACAGAACTTAGTGATGTGCAGTGACATGCAGTAGCCTGTCCCTGGGGAATGCTTTTCCTCAACCCAGAGCCCACACTGCACAGCTTGCAGGTGCTAAGGTGGGCTTTCTACAGTATCCAGATCTCTCCCAAGTCTTATGTCAAACTACTGCTGTCTCTGAAGTTATTTATAGGTTCTTTGTTATACTTACCAAGTGCCTCTCCTGCTTTCAGAAGTAACATCATTTAAGAAAATACTGATATTTTTATCCTTTTACTTAAACTCTGCTTTCTTTATAGAAGAAAGAAACATGTTAGAGAAAAACAGATCACCTACTTGACAGGGTTTTACTAATTCACACACTAGAATGATGTTCTTGAAGAATGTCATGTAAATAATAGACTGTAATTAGGAACACTTTTACTTATGAGAATTGAAAGGTTTTGTTTTACATTTTGAAAATACTCAAAATATATAGTGAAAATCATGCTTTTGGCATTGGTTTGGTTTAGTTGGTTTGGGGTGGGGTTGGTTTAGCTGGTTTGGGGTGGTCTGATGAAATTGTCTCATTTTGCAACCCAGGTGGAATCAAACTCAGATGCTGCCTCCTCCTTATGAATGCTGGGATTGCAGTGTATGCCTCCATGTCTGGAAGGGCTGATGGTTTTAGTAAAAACAAATGAGAGTCTTTGTCATTTGTTTTCTTTAGGGTCTCATGAAGAAATTCATTCGCTGTTCTACACGAGTTACTGTAGGAACTATTAAAAAGTTTCTAAGTTTAAAACTAAAACTTCCAAGTTCTTATGAGGTAAGTAAAATCAAATCTAATTGTGATTTTGATAATTCTGATCTGCAGCAAAATTCTAGCAAAAGAAGCAAAAGAAGAATATATTCAGACTAATTTTTATAGAAAATGTTTATTTTCATGTTTAAAAATTAATTTTTAAAATGTAAAATTTATGTAACATTTTGTAACAAGATATCCCAAGTAAATCACATTGATGCCTCTGTAACTAAAGTAGATATTTTTAAATTTTTTTAAAACTCACAAAGTACATCTAGCTAAGTGAGTTCTTTCTTTTTTTTTTTTTGTTTTTGTTTTGTTTTGTTTTGTTTTTTGAGACAGAGTTTCTCTGTGTAGCCTGGCTATCCTGGAACTCACTCTGTAGACCAGGCTGGCCTCGAACTCAGAAATCTACCTGTCTCTGCCTCCCAAGTGCTGGGATTAAAGGTGTGCGCCACCACTGCCTGGCTGAGTTCTTTCCTTTTTACAATGTCAACATGCTTTTAAGATATGTCACTTCTTAACTTTTTGTTTTACTGTTTGACAGCTTTATATATTTATACGGTGAATTTGAATTGCTTTCCCACCCACTCCCTCTCATCACCTCCTCCTCAGGTTGGAACCCTTCTCAGTGCTCCTTCCTCCCTCTGAACCTTTTTTTGTTTGTAATCCTCTGAGCTTAGTAAGGGTTTCTTACCTGAGCCTGAATGAGAGATTATTTACTGGATCAAGGACAGCTTACATTGGCTACAGCACCTCTTCCCCAAGCAACCATTAATTGCCAGTAGTCATCCAGCATGTGATGGGGCCTCATGGGCTCCTCTCCCATCTAGCCTTATACAAGTCTTGTGTGGCTAACTGCAGCTGCAGGAAGTGCATTAGTGCGGCGGCTATGTCACATCCAGGCAAGTTCTTTTTACTGCCCACCTCCTTGTCCTCCAGTTCTTAAAAGTCTTTCTGTCTGCTTTTCTGTGACTGTCCCCTGAGCCTTGGAGGATACAGCATGAATCTCTAGTGGCAAACAGATGGATCCAAAGTATGGGCAGACTCCCAATTGCCCAGTGGTAAGCTGGAGCAAGGGCACACTCTAGAGATGTGTGACTGACTTCTCACGAGACTCTCAGTCCGTTATTAAAAGAGAAGTGAAGCATGATGGGATTTAAGCACAGACCCTGACAGACAGGTGTCTGTATCTGAGGAAGCATCTAATCTTGAACCTAATGGAAATGTCCCATGTGACTGATGACTAGTTTGGCTTAAATTTTCTTATTAGTTTGTATCTACAGTTTTTAAAAAATTTTAGTTATAGGACTGGAGAGATGGCTCAGTGGTTAACAGCACTGGCTATTCTTCCGAGTGACTGGGGTTCAGTTCCCAACACCCACATGGTAGCTCACAACTGACTGTAATTCAGCTCCAAGCAATTTGGCATCCTCACACAGACAAAACATACAGGCAGAACACCAATGCACTTAAAATAAAAATCGATAAATCATTTCAAAAACTCCAGATACATAATATTTATATGAGGAAAAAACTGAAAGTATCAGAGCCCACTCATAAAGATACTAACTTGTAGACAGCGTCTGCAGTGAAAACTAGACAATGACATTTCTGCTGTATGGCTCATTTGCTTTTTTCATGCAACAATACCATGCATAGTTTTACTTTAAAGTCTGCTTTGCTAAGTTAATTTTCTTGTCTTCAGGAAGTTACCAGAGCTAAGAAAACAGTTCTGTCTTCTGCCACGTACTATGGTCCTTGTTAAACAATTCCTAGTCTATCCCAATCAAAGAACGTGCCTGTCCTTTACTCTCTTTATGAGATATGAGCTGGTCTCCCCATTATTCTGCTGCCCAGCATGGAGGAGTGTGATTTAATGGAATGTCCTTAACAGCACTGCTAATTGGACTGGGTGCTGAAGTTGCTAATGACTGTGGATGCAGCCTGCTTGATTAGTTATTGTATCTTTACAGCTTTGCTTAGGTATTTGTTTTACAGACAAGAGAAAAAAGTTGTCTACTTTTAATAGTTAATAAAATAACTAAAAAATTCAAAGTTTATATATCACTATAAATTATTAAAATATCAGTAGTTAATATATATAATATAATTGGGACTATAGTTTGTGTTAGACTTGAAGTTCAAAATTATAGTCTATATCTAGATAGATACAGATGTATTTAAAACTGATTTTCCCCTCCACCCTTGAAACAGAATCGTCACCAGTTTCTTTTACTAGAACCTAGAGGACTGATTTTTAGTGATCTTGAATACAACATTCTTTATGTATGCTTTGTTGCATTAGTGAACCACAGACAAAGTTTTTGTGGCCTTTTGAAGCTTTGGGGTTAGTTTTTGTTTTGACATTCCATGCAAGTATCCACAAGCACATCAGAGAGGCCAGATAGCCCTGAACACATAGATCTGTGCCATAGTGATAATGCCCTGTTTCTTTGTTCCCAAACTAAGGAGAAAAGGTAAAACGCCTTTTCGTCTTGGGAAGCTCAGAGGATTCTGAGATGTGGCTTTAGAATGAGCTTACTACACTTTCCTCTCGTTCAGTAGGAGTGGCCCCGCATATGTCTAACCCGTAGAGTTGTAGGGACAAGTCGTGGAATCTAGATAGCATTGCATTTATAGATTGTGTACGAACTTGCAGTACAGTTGTGTGGTACAAGGTAAATGCTGTTTCATGTTATATTTGAACTTTTGACAGTGTGACAAGGTGGGTTTAGTAAAAATATTCCATGTTCTTATAAAGTTGGTACTTTTATGTTGGATCTTTTAAAATTTGAAAATATATAAAAATATATAAATTCAAATTTTCTCTGCATTAATGTACTTAATTATTTGTTTAAAGTTGGATGTGCTGTGCAATGGTGAAATTATGGGAAAAGACCACACTATGGAATTCATCTATATGACAAGATGGCGGCTGAGAGGAGAAAATGTAAGTCGCTTTTGTGTTTACCTACGTGTAAGTTATATTTTATGACATAGTTACGGTTGAACAGTATTATTTAGGAGCATTAAGAAATTAGAAGCATTAGTTTGGGAAAGAGAAGAAATGAGTTCCTCTTTATTCTCCAGTATCTAGAAAATCCAACCAAGTACAAGACCAGTGTCTGTGTTAAATATTTTGAAGGTGAGTTTTTAAGTCCAGCTGTTGGTATGTTCAGGATTCTGCTAGCCTGAGAGCAGAGGAGGCATGTACTTCAAGCCCAATGTCTGCTACAGTGTGAAAGTGGGAAGTGGGGTCAGGTCAGATAGACCCCAGGCTGCCCAGAAAGTAGACAGCACCAACAGTTGGTAAGGGAAAGGACTGTTGGGGTCAGGGAGGGATTGCATGATCCATCACTAAAAGGGTACTGTTAGGCTTGAGGAAAAGGGATTTAGTGGGGGGTCTCTGCTGCTAGAAAATGAGGGAGAAAATGTTCACAGGGAGTAAACCTAAGGTCAACAAACACCCCTCCCCCCAACAGTAATAAAAAAGGGGTTTTAATGTCTTTGCTTGGGTTAACTCTTAAGCTTGAGTTCACCTGAGCCAGGAATGTTAGAAGTGGGGCACCTACACACTGTGACCAGCCCATCTGTGGCAATCAGAGCACTGTGGTAATGCTGCCGGAGTCCCCTGGAGAGCTGAATGATCGACACACGGAAGGCTGAGTACAGAGCTGCCGAGTACAGAGCTGCGGCAGAGAGCACTCATGCTCATCCATGAGTTTCATGCTTGCAGTCAGTATGTCGTGCATTAGACACTGATGTTCTACCAGGTTTATTATAGTTTCTTAAGAAAATGCTAATTATGAAATATAGCATAACATTGAGTTGTTACCTCACACAATATAATGTAGAATTTACAAATATGAAGGTCGTCATGTTTCAGTAGTTCAGAGTATATTAATGTCACATATAAGTAACATCTGTTGAACTGTTGGAAACCCTCCCAAATCCCCATGCTGTATGGTGGCTAAGATATTTGTCTAGTTTTTCAGGAGAAAGTGTGATATATAATACTTAAAATACCTGAGTTCTTAAGTCAGAGGGGTTTTGTTGTTTTCCTATCTGGGTTTTTACATGTATTAAAATCTCTTTGAGACACAGTACTCAAGCCACAAGCAAAAGTATCTCAAGACCCGGAAGGGAAAATTATATTCTAGTATCAGTCACTTGCTAGTAGTTTGTCCTCGAGAAAAAAAAAAAAAAGAAAAAAGAATGCGTCAAACTACGTTTGGGTTCGTCTTTTTAATTATAATTGTATTGCATAATAAAGTGCCTTGTGTACAGGCTTTAAGGGCTGTGTGCGGATTGCCTCCATTCTATTCTTCAGCCTGAAATGTTTCATGTGCCAGGTGCACACTGCAAAGGCTAAGTCTGCACAGTTAGGAAGCAGACACTCGAATTCTACAGTAATACTTCTGCAGTAAATATAATTTTGGCTTTCTTTGCTAGTTCAGTGGGCATTCCAGCATGTGGGTGCTGGAATTCATCATCTGTAGATAGACCAGCCTAAAGGCTTTTAAGGTCACTCACTGTAAGCCTTCCCTAGGGCTCCTGTCACAAGTGCTCCCCTGAACACTGCCCATGGTGTTCATTTGCATGCATCTGGATTGGGGAGTATTTTTTGAAGGAAGATTTAACTATTTAGCCCAGGCTGGCCAGGAGCTCACTGTAGCACAGGCTGGCCTGAGACTAATATTCTCTTGCCTCAGCCTCATTAGAAGCATGGGCCAAGAAGCTCAGTATTGCCAATTATTTTAATTTCAAAGGGTGAAAGGGTTTTTTTTTTTGTTTTTCTTTTTTTTTAAAAATTGCCAATTAAAGCAGTCTTTATGCAGTTATATTTCTGAGCACACATTTCTGAAGTTTCAGGTTTTAGGCTGAGATACACTTTAATAATATATCTTTATTAATAATAATTTATTAAAGTTTTTAAAATGGGACCTGAAGAAAAGGCTTGTTCTTCTCTACTCCTGTTTTTTGCTAATGTTCCCTGTTTGTAGTTTCAGATTGGTCACCCCATTCATACCAGCAGGAGGCTGGATGTCTACAAATTCAATACTTTACTGCTAGCATTGCTAACTTGCTTAGCCCTGGGATATCTCAGCTTGCTCCCCCTCTGATGGCTACTGTATGTGATCTCTTACTTGCTTCTAATACTCTGTTACAGTAAGCATTCTAGTCCACTTGGAATTAATTCATTTACACATAACAAGATTAAGAATCTAGCTTATTCTGAAGACTTTTTTTTAAACCAGAAATACAGTTAATTGAACAATCTAGACTGGTCTTCATTGTTCGAAGATGCTGCCATTATCTGTACATGCACATGTATATACGTACATCTGTGGATGTTTCAGGACACTCTTTTTTAACAGGTATTATTCTGAACTGTACATAATGCAACCTTTATAAAACTCCTGTCTAAAACCTTTCAATTGTCTATTTTCTTTGAAGTCCTAATATGTCTTATATAAGGCCAATAGTTAGGCCTTCTAAATTGCTTTATGATATACATTTGTGCCAATGAGACTAAAAGTAGATTTTTAAAATCATGTTGCATTGCTTTACCTATCTCTCAGATGGGCTTCTGAATGGGTTTGTGATTGGCACTGGGCTGTATTTCTGGGTTGCTTTGGCTGTACTTGGCAACTTTGCAGTTTTTCGTTCTCGTCAGTGTTGTGGGATATCTGCTTGTGAATTGTGCACTAGGTCAAGTCTGTGACTCAGGGTAGCTTCCATTCCCTTCACCCTGGAGGAATGATAGTCCTGAGCCTCCATCTGAGTCGATGACCCGTGACCCTCCCTCGTACTGTTTGCTGCCTCTCAGGACAGGCTCAGGGAAGAGGTTTCCTCCCAGCCCTGCAGCACTAGAGTATCCCTCTGCACCATCCAGTTTCTGTGGCCATGCTTCTCTTTCCCCAGGTCAGCTCCCCCTTTATCACATAGGTGGCTTCTGCCCTTTCTAGACCTTGTCTCCATCATGATAAATTATTATGCTTATGAATTAAACACCTGATCAAACAGCTGGTATACATTTTTATAGTTCATAACAGTAGTTTTGCTTGAAGATTGCTGTGCTGAATGTTGTGGTTGATCTGTTGTTTACTAGTAGGGTAAAGAGCTAACAGTAATACTTCTTAAGTCTTAGGCAGACACAAATGATTTAGAGATGATGACAAAGTACAGTTCGACTCAGTTGGCTTGGGGCAGGCCTTATCTCATTGCTAAAAAACTCCACTCCTGTGTGAACACCTCTGATATGTAAGGTTTTGGAAGATGTGATCTGTGACCAGGTTTCTTCTGTGGCTTCTACAAGAGTGTGGAATTATAGATTCATGTTCAGTCAGAGGGTAACATCAGTCTAGTATCGTCTCTTCATAATGCCATGCCAGTGGGCATGTAATAGGTTTTCTGAGATATAAATGGAATCATACATACTGCCAGCAACTTTGTTCTCATTTGATGATATGTATTATAAAAAAAGAAGAAAAAACACTTATAAAGTTATTCTTTTTAATATATTGGTATAATTAAGTTTGTGTGACTAGCATGATTTAATTAGCTATTTTGGTGGACATTGAGGTTTTGTTTAATCCTTAACATTACAAGCAGTGCTGCATCTATTCCAAGGCATGGATTTTGCAGATACACAAGCATATCCATTGCCTAGATTGCTGGGTTTACACTGGGAGAGGTTGTCAGTTGTCCTCAAAGGTTTCGTAAGTTACAAGAGGCCCATTTTCTGACTTCTTGATATTCGTATTAGCAATATAGCATCTCTGTGAGTGTTCATGTTCATTACTCTGTTAATAATGAGATTGCCTTTTCTAGTTGACTTCTAGAAAGTGCTTGTGTGTTCTGAACACTGACGTTTTGCTGTATGTACGGTAGCTTTTTTTTCCCACCTATGTTCTGCCTCCCTTTTTTTTTCCTGCTTTGGGATCCTTAAAATTGTGATGGTACTGTGTAGGAAAACTTAGCAAGAATTAATATTACAGCCAGAGTACTTAGCGGGATGTCTGATCTAATAAATGTAAGAAAGTAACAGTGTCTGTTAAACTGCATTGGGACCACAGTCTTCTTGCTCACACGTAGCGAGAGCTACTGTCAGCAGCTTTCTGCTCAGCCTCAGTCTTCACTGCAGGCCATGTTCCTCCTACCCACCTTCTTGTGGGTAGGGGAATACCCTCAGTCTAGCTAGCTGCCTTTTCCTGATGCTCCTGCTGCTTCCACCTCTTCTTCAGCCTCAGCCACACTGCAGCACCATTCCTGCCTCTTATTGCTTGATTTATATAGTCTCTGGCAACAAACACATCTGTTTTGACTGGTACCAAAGAAATTAATAGAAAAATTTAATGAAATCACTTCTTTCCATCTTAAATCTGTGTTTTTATTAAATAATTTTTGCAAATTCCTTAGTCAGACAAAATGTGTCAGGTTAGAGTTTGGGGATCCATATGAGTCAGTAAAGGCCAGCAGTGCTAGGCTGCCTGAGAGAGAGCACAGTGATGAGCACTGTGCAAAACCAAGGACCAGCTTCCAGAGAGAAAACTTGTGAAAACCTATAACCTTCTAAAGTAGCCTTTAAAAGTCTCCTTTAGGAAGTTAAAATTTTCCTGATTAATTTAAACTTGTATTGTTTTTGAGATTTTTTTTTTAACTTATTTTATACATGAGTGCTCCACCTGCATGCCAGAAGAGGGCATCAGATCCCATTACAGATGGTTGTGAGCCACCATGTGGTTGCTGGGAATTGAACTCAGGACCTCTGGAAGAGCAGTCAGTGCTCTTAGCCATCTCTCCATCCTTTAAACTTATATTTTATGTGTTTAATTTTTCACCTATTTACACACTTATTTTTTTCATTTGGAAGAGTGTGCAGTGTTAAATATGTGAATAACTTAAAGTATAAGTTGTACAGCTATTAAGACTCAAACAAGAGAATTAAGCAGACTCAAGAAGCTCGTCAGTGCTGTTAAAACAGGCATGGAGACTAAGAATCCAGCCTGACCAATATGGAAACCAAAGAGCAATGGGTCAGTCCCTCAAGTCGGGTGGTGTCCACTCAGAGCCATGATCTTAAATAACTCTGCTCTCGGAGTAGATGAATGGCCAAACTGATCTGAGGACCAAGTAGGAGAAAGATGGCGCCTCCTCTGTACTAAGAGGGGAAAGATGATGGTACCCTCTAGACTGAGAGATGAGGAGTCCTCAGAAACTAGCACTGGGAAATGAAATGAAAAGGAAGCATACCATCTTGGTAGGTTTAGAATATTAAAAACAAACAAAAAAACCTGCATAGATAAATGCTAAAGTTACTTACACACTAAAATTTACCAGTCACCAAATTATTAAATATTTCCCCTCCAAAAAGAAAACAAAAACAAACAAACAAAAAAAAAAACCTACCGTTCCTCAGTGTTTATTTAAATTACTCGTGTTGGCACTTACATTTGAGTTCAACTACTTTAAATAACAAGTTTGAAATGCGTCCCACTGTGGACGCCTCTTGTCTGATGGGTTCATCTCCTCCGCAGTTTTGCTGTCTGAACTGTTCAGCCTCGCAAGTCTGCTCTCAGGATGGCACTTTGTACCAGGTAAGAGGCATTCATGAAGAGACATCACAGTGCCGATGCTCACCACTCCCATCCCAAACTCAAGTTGTCAGACATGTCACCATGTAAAAACAATTTTTAAAGTCTTTTCAAACTTAAAAAACAAGTTTCCCGTTATTTTAGTTCTCCCGAGTTAACCAATTTACTGAACTAAAAATAAAATTATGTCTTAACAATTATTTATGAATCCAAAATTTTTAACACCTAGTGATTTTAGCCCTTGAGACATCGCTAATCTTTAGCCCTTGAGATGAAATGTCAAATTGAATGACTCTAAATAGGAGGTATCGCTAACTCTGATTGTGAGCGGGTAGTTGTGCCCAGCCAGCCCCAACTGCTGCTCTGGGACACAGGAGTGACTATGAGATCACTTAGTAACACAGGGAGCTTCAACTTGTGCATAAGGAAAGCTTGTCTAATAAAAACACATTTTAGAAATTTGGAAAACGGGATGGAGAGATGACTGCAGGAGAGATGAACTACTCTTCGAGAGGACCCAATTTTGATTCCCAGCACCCACATCAGGTAGCTCCTAACTGCCTGTAACTCCAGCTCCAGGGCACTTGATGCCTCTAGGCTCCACAGACACCCTCACTAATGTGTGTGTGCCCACACATGTCTAAAAATAAATATTTTTTTAAAAAATAAAAGAATCTGATGCAGTATAGTAAAGCATTACTATATCACTAAGTGCAGAGATAATGTGCCTAGTCTTAATCTCATTAATGAGTCATAGTATTTCTTAGAAAGTAATCTTTTCCCCAATAATTAAAATTATCCATCTAGTTTCTAGTAGTCAGTAACTAATAAATTTCAATATTGCCGTTTCCAGGTTGAGACAAATTAGTTTATGTTATGTTTTAAAAGAATACTAAAAAATCACTAAGCAAAAATTCTAATGAGCAGTGTATCTGGAATTTTGCTTAATCTTGATTACTGCTGTGATATGGGAATCTCAGTTCATCATTAAGATAGGAACTTTTTGACTAAGTGCTACCTCTTTGGAAATGGAGGAACCTAACATACATCGGGAAGGAAGATGTTCTCCTTTCATTGTGCAGAGGAGGGTGAGGGCTGAGCAAATGGTTTAACTGACTTAGTGGTAAATTACAGTGATAACCTTGTGCATAGCATAACCCAGGATACATGGGCTTCCACTTTTTGTCTTCGTGTGATGTCTGTTTCCTGAGAGGAAGTTGCTCTTCAGCTCTGATCCTGAGTGATGAAGGACACTAGAAGAAGACAGATCTGCAACTGTCCCCTTGCTTGCTTTTCATCCCTCAGCACTTCATTGTGGACAACAATATTGTAAGAAAGTCAACATTTAAGTTTTCCCAAAGTCATTTCCCCACGGGAGCATCACTATGACAGTAAAACTTGACGAGGATTTAGTTTGACAGCTGGTACTGAGGGGCAGGAGAGGTGGGACAGGCATTAAGAGTGCATGAGTTCCGGCTGCATGACTTGGACACCCTCTTCTGACGACCTGGCACCTATACTCACATGTGCGTGAGTTCACAGCATCCACATCAGTTGGCTGCATGGCTTGGACACCCTCTTCTGACGACCTGTCACCTGTACTCACATGTGCACAGACCCACGCACAATTTTAAAATAAAAATAAAATCTTTTTTAAAAACTAGAACCAATCTTTACTTTGAATATAAATACAAAAATATTAAGTAACATACTAAATAATATACTAAAAGATCATGCTAGAAGGATAATGTCAAGACCTGGTTTTTTATCAGAAACATAAGAATGATGTAATATTGTAGGGGAGACAGGCAGATAACAAACTAGTACTTTGTATGGAATTCTCTAAAGTAAAAGTCACTATATGCTGAAGAGGCTTTGGATAAAATCCAGTGTTGCTACAGACTTCCCTACTAGCTTCTCAAAGAGCTCCTCTGCCTGGGTTTACCAAGTAATACTTCACATTGTGTCTCCTTTTTGTATGCTTGTATGCATCTAAGTTTATTTTAAATTAAATGGCTAAAAATGAATCATATAATGACAAATGATCACAAAATTTTTTAGTTAGTATATGTTTCCTCAGAGCAAAGACCTACTCATGTATATCCAGAATTCTGTTTTCACCAAGGCTTTAAGTAGCATCTTAGAGAGATGTCAGACTGCACTATTAAATTATGAAGTTAAATGTACCTTTCTATACTTGTACCAGATTTTATTTAACCTAACAAAGTTAGCTAAACTGTTGTTAATCAGGAAGTAGGTGTTTCTGGTCAGTCAGATTTTTCAGGCGAGTAACAAATGGGACAGGATCACTCCCGCCCACCCACCCTTCACAGTGCATCATGAAGGTAAAAGCTCCAGAACAAGCCCCAGCACAGGAGCCCCCAAGTGCAGTGGCTCCAAGAGCTGAGGCAGAAAGGCTCCTTAACAAACAGCTGCTGAGCAGGTTAAATATACGTGGAGTACTCTTCTACCCTGAGGCTTTAGAAGTAAACATCAAACACAGCTTTTCTCTCAGAACTTAGATGCAAAAAACAAGAGAATTTTAGTGTCAGAAGGAAACTTTAAGTAGATAAATTTAGTTTGGTTGGCTGGGTAGATGTCTTAGATGGTAATGTGTCTGTTTTATAGGCATGAGGACCTGTATTCAATCCCAGAACCCATTTAAAAAAAAAGCTGGGCAGGTGTATGTGTAATCCACACTGGCGGCAGAGACAGGTGGATTGCTGTGTCTAGCTCCAGGTGATTGAGAGTTCCTGTCTCAAAAATTAAAGTGGACAGTTCCAGAGGAGCCACACCCAAGATTACCCTCTGGTCTCCACAAATACACACAAGCGTGCGTGCACCCGCGCGCTTACACACACACACACACACACACACACACACACACACACACACACACACGGTGGGCGGGGAAGGGGGAAAGGGGCATATACAGCTACGCCCCCCAAAATCTGACTGGGCTTCAGAAATAGAGAATTCTGTGCCCAGCTAACCAAGTTCTAAGCTGGTTCCTTAAGACCAGAGTAAAATGTTAGATAAAGAACACAAGTAACAAAAACTAAAAAGCAGAATATGCTTGGGACCGTTGGGACCTTGCAAGTCTGAGACTTCTGTGCTTGCCCATTAGGTCCTAAGTGGCACCTTCTTTATTCTTCAGCTGAGAACAAGGCCTAGGGTATCTCTCCCCACTCTCTTGCCCTAGCTGAGGTTAATGCACAGCAGCACCCATCGAGTCTTCTCAGTGTGTCACATGCATGTCAGTACTGAGAGGGTATCTCAGGGCTGGAGAATCTCAGTCATGACTTTTTTTTAAAAAAAAGATTTATTTATTTATTATATGTAAGTACACTGCATCTGTCTTTAGACACTTTTTCTTCTTGCTCTGGCCCCATTCACTCCGGCCCTGCTCGTCAGTCTGACTTCTTAATCAAAGAATGTGATGATGTCTCATACCCACCTACCCAGAGACAGCAGACCATTGGTCAGTGGCCAGCTCAGCGTTTTCTTGATTCCTTGATAGTTTGACCATTGGATTTCACTTAAAAAGTGAGAACCTGCAGATTTTAGACCAGGAAAACCATTGCTTCTCCAGCCTGCTTTCTGATTATTTGGTTCTCTGGTAGTGAGGGTGAGGTTAAAGCAGATGGAGGAATGTGGTGGCTGCCTCCATCTGCAGGAGGCGCTTTCCTTCCTAGAACTGTGCTAGGTGAGTGGATGCCTGCCGGAGATCTTGTTCATATAGCAACATCAGGGCAGTGGAGAGCTTTAATTACACCATGCAGTAGCTGTGACACAGTCGTGTCACACTGTGACACAGTGAAAGGAGGCCGTCATCATCCCTGTCCCAGTCAGGTGCATGGGCTTCAGTACAACCATTTTGGTGTTTTTTTTTTTTTTTTGAGACAGGGTTTCTCTGTGTAGCCCTGGCTGTCCTGGAACTCACTCTGTAGACCAGGCTGGCCTCCAGCTCAGAAATCCGCCTGCCTCCCGAGTGCTGGGATTAAAGGCGTGTGCCACCACTGCCCGGCTGGTACGACCATTTTTAAAATAAATCTTAAATACTAAAGGAAAGAATATCAAATGTATGAACAGCATTGTGGAAACTCCAGTTTCACTGATCTCTTACTCTTGTGTGGTTCAGGAGAATCTGCAGCTCAAATACTCAGCCCCACAAAGTTGCTGGGGACGTGCAGTTTGTAGTTGGTCCTCCTTAGGCCCTCTCCAGGAAGGGAGGAGAGATGTACTGATAGTAGTTTGAATCTTGAATGACAACTTACATTTTAACTTTTGTAATCACTATTATCAGAAAATATTATAAATCTCCAATTCTTCAAGGCTTTCTGTAGAATTTGTCGTTTTCATGTAAACACAGTCTTATGCGTACCTCTTTTTTCTTTCATAGTCATACCCGATGGTGTTGCAGTATCGACCACGAATTGATTTTGGGTAGGTCCAGGCCCAGACTGCACTGAATGAATCCTGCACTATTTGTTTACTCGTCGACAGATTGCACAGTGAATGGTGTGTGGACTTGAGAGACACAATCTGATTTTCAGCATGCACATAAGGCCATTGTCTGTCTCTACATTGTCAGTGTCCTTCATGTTATTTCTATTAGGAGCGATCCAAGTGCCCTTCTGCTACTGACCATCTGCATAAGATCCTCGTGTGGTCTCAGTGTGCAAGGCGCGGCTGAAGTGAGTTAGGTATCCAGCCGTGACTCTGCTTTCTCAGTGTTTTGCTTGCCTGTTGCAAGATTGTTCTAATGTTAATTACACTAGTAAAATGGCTCAATCCTTGTGCTGTTGCAGTTTTCACATACTTAATACTTTTATTCTTATTAAAATAGAGTACTGTAAAGAACCTAGCATAATTATATCTTGAAATTATTTTGTATAAGAATATATTTAGAAAAGTGGTTTCTGAGCCACTGTCCTATTCTTGGTAAACTTTTATGTAAAAAAGAATAAACAACCAAAAAAAAAAAAAAAAAAACCAAAATGCCAGCTTATTCTTGAGTGTGCAAGTCTTTTGTGAAGAATTCCAGTTATTTTTTGACCAGAGCACATTGCAATTGGAGATGTCCTAAACATCTGGGCAGTCTACCATTGCACAGGAAATGGCATTAGGCCTTCATGTTGAAACATATGTGACTTGGACAACTGAAGTTCATAATGTTGGCAGCTGATCATATTGACTTCTAATAAAATAAATGTGTAAGTACACGAACGTTTGTTACTGTCTTAGGCAAGTGAGTGCTGTCTAGCCAGTCATGTGTACATCATTGTATCATTGATGCCATTTTATGAAAGCGTTGCTTTTGAAGTCGGCCTTAGGTATGTACTGTGGAATGCAGAGGGTTATTTAAGGTGGTCTTAAATACTAAGATTTTTAGACAGCATTCACCCTTCTATGGATTTCCATACAATTCTCAGATTGTTAGCTGCATATCAATCACATTTCCAAACCATATGCACAAAACAAAATAAACATCATGTAGTAGATAAATATCCTAACCAAAATTAGTGGTTTGAGGATACTGTTACTTTAAATACTGTAGTAACCAGGGGAGGTGGGATTATTGTTTTAACTGAGTTCGTTAAAGGTGAGTGGATTAAAAGTTAGAACCATGCTGATGTCCTTGATGTTGGCAGTTTGGTTAAGTCTTCCTTCATTTTGAAATTAGACTGCAAGTTAAACTCCTGCTACCTTACTACGTGAAAAACATTTTAGATCTTGCAAAATACATAGTTGTTTCGAAACAGGAAGAGAAAACTGTGGAATATGTCTGCTGGTTGCTTTGAACCAAGCTAAATTCTGAGAGGAAGAGGGAAATGAGGACAAGTGGTGTGTTTTAGAAATCAGATAGGATCACCACGTGTGGGCCACACCGTGAACACAGGTGTTCGTGTTCTCCAGTAAAATATTTCACAAGTTAATGCTTCCTGAGTTCCAGAGTATAGAAATGAACATTGTGCAGCTCTGAGAAATACACAGAATGCAGCTCAGTGTTGGTTTATTTCATAATATAAAAGACTGGAAATGTATTGTTTTTTCCTTGCATTTTTTTAATCAAAAAGTTTGCATTTAAGTTGTTGCATTAGAAGGCTACAGCACTTCCTTAACTTCATCTTGTTGAATTGGATGTTTCTGGAAGAACTCACAAGCAGGATTTAAAAGGCATTTGATTTACTCTAAAGTGTAGAAAAGACCATAACACTTGACTAAAAAACTGAATTTATTATCTAACTACAGAAATTATTTTGGTGTTTTGCAAAACCTAATTCCTAGTTATCCTTAAGAAAATTTTAAGGATCTTATAATTCATCACATTTAGGTAAATGTGTTTTACATATGAAGGTTAATTTGAATTAACTTAAGTCAAAATCAGTTTTGAAAGCCACATGCTAAGAGTTGGTTATTTGGCCAAACAAAATTTAAGGCCATAGGTGAATTTTATATACAAGGTCTCTTTAAATGCTTGTTGCCTGACCACATGTAATGACTTTTTCCCAAGGAATATATAGGAAACATCAATCAGAATGCAGCTTTAGAACAATGTCTTTAATGTTATTGTGTTGATGTTTTCACTGAGATGCAGTAGACTATGTGCCAGAACATAGCAGTAAGGACGACTGGTGTCATGAGGGAGGGAACGTGAATAATGTGTTGCTCGTGGAGTTGGGCTTCTTCCACCATCCTCGGCTGGTATACCCACCAAGTGTGTAGCACTTCCCTGTCTGGTGTGACGTGCACTGAACTTCACTCAGTTACACTTGTCAGGAACTCACAAACAAGCACTGTAGCCAGCATTACATATACAGGGTTGCTAAAAACCCCCACATACCCCCAGTTTAAATCACCAGGAATAACTATCTGAATCTATAAACGCAAGAATAAGTCAAAGTTATTCTTCAATCTGTCATTCCTTAAGCAATAAACTAAAGAACTCTACTCCAGAAAATATTTTACCTGCCTTAAAAATCAGACATAAAAAGGCCGTGGAATCTTGGATATAAAGAATGCCTGTGGTCAGTAAGAATCACTTTAAATTTCAGTAATGGCATCACTTAATAGACAAAAAAAAGTCCTTTTCTCTATATTAGAAATAAACTAAAACTCATTGATGAGATTATATTAAGTCTGAGGTTTGGGTGACTAGAATTGTTTCTGACAGCTTTTAAATATTCTTTATTCACTAGGCATATGCCCATACTAATATGCCAGATTGTACAAATGTAGTGAGTTAGCAAATGTTAACTTAATCTGAGTCCTTAAGGGAAAAAAAAAAAAAAACAAGTGTGTTATTTAATATTATGAACCGTTAAGCTTTACCGACTATGTAAATGAAAGTGCCTCATTGCTGAAGTGCATTTCTGTTTTAGGTTTCCTGCATATGTCTCCAGTTATCTGTACTTTGTCTCATAAATGGTTTCCTAACTAAATGGGCACTTACAAGCTAAAATAATCTTTTTTAAAAAGAGTTTTGTAAGAATATAGGTATCACCAAAGACATTTTACTGTTAGTAACCATGTTAGAGACAGTTTGAACAGTTGAGAAGATGGAAACTGTTACATTGTAACCTGATTGTAAGTAGACAGTAATAACCTTGATTGGTTACTAAACTATTACCACTGAAGGCACTGCACTGGGTTTTCTTGGTGGAATGAGTCAAATGTGTCATGCTGCAGTGGGCATGTTCCCCTCAGATACTTTCACTAGTTTGGTTTGGTTTTTTGTTTGTTTTCAGCGCTATCTGATCTTAGAAAAGCCTCAAATATGAGAAAAATAAGCAATACGAATATCCTCCCTGTGAAAAAAATGGGAGAAATATAAACTTATAAGAGAAAAATTGAAATTAAGATTTTTACAATTTAAAAATTGTGTGGAGGTGGTATGAAGGAAATTATACCTGCTTAACTCCATTGAAGACAGGCATTAATAGAAGTCCTGACAGGCCTGCCTGTGTGGACCACATAACAGTCTGCTGGGTTTACAGATAGTACAAGTGCTGACAAGCCTGTAT
Organism: Rhynchomys soricoides; assembly: GCA_019843965.1. Classification (NCBI taxonomy): domain Eukaryota; kingdom Metazoa; phylum Chordata; class Mammalia; order Rodentia; family Muridae; genus Rhynchomys; species Rhynchomys soricoides. Next base: position 2,461,082 of record JADRCH010000267.1, read on the forward strand.
AGAACATAGTACATTCTACTGGGTTTACAGAAGTACTTTTGTTGGTTTTAAAAGTGAAATTCCACAAGGGCCTGTGATTGTATTTTCTCTAAAAGTGTTTCTCAGCAACCATTTCTTTGTTACTAAACAGCCATGGGGCCAAATTTTGACAAAATGGAGCACTGAAAAATATCTCAGTATGCCATTCTTTCTTTTGATATGGCAGTCTGCTTTGCACTGTGCTGAGATTAAATCAGCCTGAAGTATGCCTCTGCAGAGTTGACAAGCCATCCCAACCACCATGTGTATGCAAGCACTGTACAACTGAGCCTCATCCCTTATCCATTCCTCTGATTGGGTAGGAATTCTCTAGAAAACTAAGCTTTATACCAGTAGAATATTGGTATGAATTTGCCAAAACTTCCTTTCTGGATTAGCATCACAAAAACTTGAAATTCAACTACCAATGTTTCCAGCATGTAACTCTGGAGGGCAGTAAGGGACATGCCTGCTAGGTATGGGTCATGACAAATGGAACAGTTGTCAAATGCACTAAAGACTTAGAAGCACTTCAAAGACCAGAATCACCAGTTGTTTGGACTTACTTGATAATCTTTGCTCAGAGTGTTTTAATTAAAACAAAACAAAACATGAAATTAAGATTAAAAAACAAAATGTCCTTAGAAGGGACCTTATCATTTTATGTTAAGTAGTGTTTCTCAGGTCATTTGAAAGTGCTTCTCTTCCTGGAATATGATTTTCACAAGTAGTAAGTTTACTAGCCATCCATATTTTCTAGTAGGATTAAAATGTTTGGGCACTTTTTCAGAAAATGATAAAAGTTAAACTTGAAAATAATTGCTATAAGTTCTTGTCCAACTGTATCAATCCTCAGGCCACCTTTCCCTGATACAGAACAACAGTTTCCCAGAGACATGGTAAATGCTAGGTCTAGTTCTCTTCTGTTTTATAGCACTTGCTAGACAAAGAACCAACTGCAGCACAAACGAAGACTAACCATGCTGGGGGCATCTATACAAAGTCTAGTGTATTGACATAAGCCCAGGAGCAGGAGCTTTCTCTACTCATTCATGTTGTTGGAGGTCAGCCTGGCTCTGTTGGAGGCCATTTTTCTTTTGAAGTCCTTTTCAGAATGGGGTTGGGGGCCTAAGTGTCCTTATGAAGCTGTGGACCAGGACAAGAACGTGGGAGTGGGGGGTATGAGTTCCTTCACTTTCCTGTGTCTGGCAACTCAACAGCGATCATTTCTTAGAATAGACCTCATGGTTATTAAATCTAGCACAGAATATATTGTAAAGTTATGTTGCTAATTTTATTTTGAAATATAAACTATTTTAAGCTTTTTGTCAAAAGTTGTTAACATCTTAATACAAATAAAAACCTTTTTGTGGTTGTAAGATTTAGCTTATGAATCATTCAAATTGAAGTGAAAGAATTACCAGGTCATTGTTAATGACTTAGTCTATTAAGAACCTATGTATTTTTGTAAAGGAAAAGCACTCCTAGATATTTAATCAGTACAAGGTGTATGTCTGTTTTGCAGGAAGAAAATGCTGCTTAGAGATTCTCTTTAAATATTTTTTTTATTTTTGTGCTCATATATATTTTCTGTTGATTTTCTGAATGTTCTGTACAAAATTGTATGACTGTACTGTTGAGCTTGATACATTTTTTTTTAAACTCTGGGCATAGCTGTGTATATTTGACCATGTTGAAAATAGTATCTTTGTTATTAAATTTTTGATTGCATATTTATTGTTGGCCTATTAATGTTTACTTGATATAGACCACTACCTCTGTTAAAAATGTTTTAGTGCTATTTCCAAAGCAAGTTTTATTGAGTCTGCCCATTCACTAATACTTCAAGTGTCTACACATACATACCAAATTATTCAAACCCATGGAATCTTTAGAAAAAGTAATTATGGATAAAAGAGTCTGAAAGCATTTGAAAGACTTCCTCTACCAGTCAGAGAATTTGGCTTTGAGTTTTCCTGGGCTAGTTTCTTGGCTGGCTGGTTGGCTGGAGGTGGATTTTTTTTTTTTTTAAATGTCTTAAAAGCAATGCTTAATGACAAGGATTCTAATAGCTGATGACACAAAGCTTGACTTATATTCAGGGATTATACCTAACTTACCTTTTTATGTCTGGTGACAATGCAAGGCTTACAAAAAGATAAGCAGGACAAAGACAGCAAAGGTTAAGACATTTCTGGTGTGCTATCACTCAGAGTCCCTTATGTGTATTTGCTCATTTTGTTCTGATAGAGCCCTCTGAGATACATTCTGTTAATAGCCCCACTGACAAGTCAGGAACGATGGGACTTGTGCTCAGTTGCCAAAATTCACCAAGCCAGAGGATTCAGGCCTATGTATGTGGTCTGGCTCCAGAATCTTTGGGGTCAACCTTTAGCCATGTTGCGATGCATGCTGCATACCACTTGCTTCAGAGATTCTAGTTAGTAAGAAGACCTCTAAATCAGGAAGTTGACAAAGGCACCTCCCTGCACTCCACTGATAACATTAGTGAGCTATGAAGGTGCAGCCAAGCCCTCTGCTTTCTCTGTGGATGCTCAGAGTGGGAAGGAGTACGGAGGATCTTGCACACGGGGTGCATGGGCTATGACACACTTCATCCTCCTCGAACGTCATTCACCAGAAACTGGCCTGTTGGAAGTACAACTAGGGGACCTGGTAAAGCCTTGCCCCAAGCAGGAAAACAATTAGTATAAATTGATAAGCACTTTCTGCATTTGCAATTGAGAAAGGAGATTACAGTTTGCCTGAGACTTCACAGTATTTCTTTTCACACAGGTTTGGCTGGTTTTAGTTTAGAAGGATAGGGAGGGTCCTGTGCTCAGGCTGGGCTTGAGCAGTCCAGCTCTTTTTGTATCTGGGAATTTGCAGGTGGTATCTCCTGGAAGCCAAGTAAAACAGGCCTTAGCCATCAAACCCCCTGCAGCCGGCTTAGGTGCCAGAATAGCTGTCCCGGAGTAGAGATGGGGAATCATGTCCAACAGGGAGGGCTAAGTACGCTTCGACAATGAGAGAAACTACCCTGTTCTTTCACACTACCCTCATTGGGAAGGCCCACTCTTTCTACAAGGCTCTGCTCCTACAGGTCGGCTGGCCTTCCTCCTCTTAAAGCTGCATCTCTTCAGACATCAAGCCCCTCTTTACAAACCCGTCTCTCCTGCACAACCCTGTGCATTCTTTAAGCTCTCCCTCTCCGCAGTCCTCATCCTATAAAGATGTCTTCAGACAGTGGCCTGTACCTCTTAACAAAACTTACTCCTCCCCAAGCTCTGGCCAGTACCACATCCCTTTCATAGTTCCATTTCACCCTAAAACCTAGAGATAACATCTTGGTCTTGCTTCTCCCAAAGCCACACACTTCCCTTAGAGTCCCATCCCATCAATCAGAACCCTACTTTTTACCCTGCAAAACCTCTATCCTGAACAAGCCCCAGCCTATCCTCAAAGCCACTGTGGAGATGACACTGCCCTGCATCTACAGCATCCTGTTTCCACAAAGCTGGTCCCTCCTTGAAGTGGATGCTTCTCTTAGGAAGCCTGCCGTGACGCTCTGCTGCTCCTACAAGCCTGCCCTTCTACAAGCCAGGCTCCTCTTACCCACCCCGTTAACTCACAAAGCAGCATAGCCTTCCTATGACACCCTGCTTTCTCCCTGAACTCTTAACTCCTTAAGCTGCCCTTTTCCACCGGGAACCCCATCTGTCTCTGGAAACCCTCTTCCTGGTGAAGAGGAGGCCTTGCTGTCTGCAGCCCTCACCCCCAGTCTTTGCTCTCATGAAGTGCTACTTCTATGCTTCAAGTAGCTCCTCCACACAAAGGCCAGTCATTCTGAGCCCTGCTCCTCACAGACAGACATTGCCCCTCCTGAGAAGCCTGCTCCCTCCCGGCTGAGCTGTAGGATCTGAAGTCCACTACTTGCTGCCTCCTCAGGAGCAGACCGGGAGACAATGGTAAATGCAAATGAGTTTGTTCATGATTTGAGGCCAGAACTGGGAAAAGAAACTTTCTTAGTTATCTGCAGTAGTGTTTTGACTTAGAGAAAAGATGAGGGAAAAAGCCAGGAAATAAGTGCATGAATAGTCATGCATGACTTCAGAGCTATCTATCCCGAAGGGTTCCAACATGTGCCCAGGCTGCAATCTGGCCTCATTCGTGGGGCTTCCTGGAGTTTTCTTTAGGTTGAATTTTTAAAAGATCATAAATTTCAAGGTTATACTTCATCTACTCATAGATCCTCCTCCCCTTATGAAACTGCTGTCCCTTCTTCAAAGCCTCACTGCCCCATATAGCACCTATCCTCGTGTCTCTGGTCCTCCTAATCCCCTACCTGACTTGCACAGAGTCTACAAAACCCCATGCCTCCTGCCTGGCCTGGATCCGCCTAGAAAGCCCTGCTCACATGTGTGGTCCTTGCCCATCCTTACAAGCTCTGCTCATTCTGCAAACCATGGCTGCTTCCTAGAAATCCTTCAGTCCTCCTAGCAAGCTCTCACCTGCTACAAACCCCTGTGCTTTCTATAAAGTTCGCTCTTCGTGAGCCCTGCCTGTCATGAAATCCAGTCCTCCGTCAAAGCCTTGCCTCTCTACCTCCCTACAAAGCTCTGTTTCTCTTCTACAAGCCCCTGATCCTGTTGAACTGCCCTAGCCTGAAGAAGTGATTTGTGCCTGAAGTGACAACCACTTAGAAGATTGGGCCAGAAGGACTGATTAAGCCCAGGAGTTTGAGACCAGCATGGACAAACCCTGACCCAAAGGGGAAAAAAAGCACCTCCCATCTCTAGAAGCCACTGCTTTTCCTACAAACTCCTGCACCTGCTTACGCTGCCCCGTTTCTCCTACATACAGCATAGCTTGTGTCCTGTCAAGCACACTTGGTCACACTTCGGTTTCCTCCCATAGCACTTCCCTCAAAACCACTGATTTCATTTCCATAGATTATGAGCCTAGATGGGTGTTGTTCATGTGACGTATAGAACTGGTGTGCCATAACCAGAAGTAAACAGTAGTGTCTTAGTCAGGGTTTCTACTCCTGCACAAAACATCATGACCAAGAAGCAAGTTGGAGAGGAAAGGGTTTATTCAGCTTACTCTTCCACTTTGCTGTTCATCACTAAAGGAAGACAGGACTGGAACTCAAGCAGGTCAGGAAGCAAGAGCTGATGCAGAGGCTATGGAGGGATGTTAACTTACTGGCTTGTTTCCCCTGGTTTGCTCAGCTTGCTCTCTTACAGAACCCAAGACTACCAGCCCAGGGATGGCACCACCCACAAGGGGCCCAAGCCCCTTGATCACTAATTGAGAAAATGCCTTACAACTGGATCTCATGGAGGCATTTCCTCAACTGAAGCTCCTTTCTCTGTGATAACTCCAGCTTGTGTCAAGTTGACACAAAAACCAGCCAGTACAATTGACCCCTTGTCAACTTGGCACACAAGCACATCACTATTAAGCCTCAACACTTACTTTCTTATTCATCCCAAGGTCTAAATAACTAAAAGTCCCACAGTCTACATATTATAAGTTCAATCCCTTTAAAATATCCAATATCTTAAAATTCAAGGTCTTTTAAAAATTCAAAGTCTCTTAACTGTGGGCTCCATACTAAAATACCTTCTTAACTTCAAGAGGGAAAAATACCAGGGCACAGTCACAATCAAAAGCAAATCAAACTCCAACCATTCAATATCTGGGATCCACTCACGATCTTCTAGGCTCCTCCAAGGGCTTGGGTCACTTCTCCATCTCTGCCCTTTGTAGCACACACCTTGTCTTCTAGGCTCCAGATGCCTGTACTTCACTGCCGCTGCTGTTCTTGGTGGTCATCTCATGGTACTGGCATCTCCAAAACATTGCTGTCTTCCACTGTAATTAGGGTTCACCAATAGCCTCTCACAGGCTCTCTTTATGGTGCCAAGCCTCAACTCCTTTGTATGGCTCCTTCAGTCCTGGGCCATCAATTGCAACTGAGGCTGAACCTTCACCAATGACCTTCCGAAGTCTCTCACAGTGCCCAGGGCTCAGCTGCTCTTCATGATCCCTTCATGCCTTCAAAACCAGTACCACCTGGGTGACTCTTACACATTACCAAGTCCAGCCACAGCACAAGGTAGAACCCTGGCTATCTCTGGAACACAGCCTCTGTGCTCTCAGAAAATACTTCTCAGAAGATGTCACCTCAATGATGCTTGTCTCTTCTTAATCACCGCTAATTTCTTAGCTCCAGCTAACCAGCATCAATAGTCCCAGTAATGCAAAGTTTTCAATTTAGTAGTTTCAACCCCTTTATCTCAGAGCCAATTATGTAGGTACATTGGTTGGTGGTGCTTATTCTGTATTCCTCTGGATTATCCTAGTTGAGGGTGTACAAAAGTATGCCACATCTCTGACTTTAAATACGTATACAACAGGAATGGAAAGATGCCTCCAGAGTTGAGGATGCGTACTACTCTTCCAGAGGCCCTGATTCAGTTCCCAGAATCCACTTTTCATGGCTCAGAACCACCTGAAACTCTAGCTCCAGAGGACCCCGCACTCTCACCCAGACTCCATAGGTATTTCACTTATAGGCACAAATCCAAACTCAGGCGCACACACACACACACACACACATTATTAAAAATAAGAACTTTTAATTAAGAACTATGACAATGTAAATGAGATGTCTGCTTCTCTGGCTTCAGTGGGATGTAACTACACATGAACAATGACCTTATCTCTTGTCACTGTCACAGGGCCTGTGATTAGAATAGTGACTGGCACACAGTGGCATTTAGTACATAGTTTTAGCAAGGAAAAAGACCACATTTAAGTGGGGTTCTTAATTGAGAATTTCATATGTATTTAGATCATCTTTACCCCAATTTTTCCCCTTGACTCCTCCCAGATCTCTTCACCTCCCTCTCAATTTTATATTAAGACTCTTTCTCTGTGTTTCTCTGTCTCTGTCTCTGTCTGTCTGTCTCTCTTCCTCCTTTCCTCCCTCCTTCCTTCCCTCCCTCTCCATTTTAATGACCCATTGATTCTAATTTGTGTTCTCCATATACTTCTTGGTGTGGTGCCATCCACTGGCATGTGGTCCACCTACCTACCAGGGGCCACACCCTTAGAGAAAACTGTCTCCTACCCCAGAGATCATCAGCTGTTTGTAGCTCCTCAGGGGTGGGGACTCATGAACTCTCTCCCAGTCAGTGCTGGAATGTTGACTGGCCTGATCTTGTACAGGTCTGTGAGTTTGTATGAGCAGCCATCCTGTCATGTTGAGAAGACTCTGCATTGCTCCCGTCTTCTGACAGATGGATCGTTAAAGAAAATTCTATTTTAACAAATCTATCATTCCCATCCCTCTCAACACTCCTCGGTCTTTACTGTTGAACTGAAATTAAAAAATCAAAATTACCAAATGATAAAGCTTTATGTCACAAAGCAAAGGTTGTCTTAAGAAATCTGGATGCCAGTTTTTAGTTAACTCTTTCAAAATGTGAGCCACAACAAAAGAACATTTGAACATGCCAAGGAGCAAACGGGGCAAAAGCATGCTCTGCATATAAAGCAAGCTCAGAACAGATTAAAATCTGTGCTTTCTCTGAGTGCAGTCATTAGCATTGCCCCAGAAGCCCCTGGGTTCCCTTTTCCTGGCGCTGACAGCCAGGGACTGTGACGTTTCTCTCTATTGGTTCCCCACAAAAGCACCCTAACAGGGTAACAACAGCTCAATTCTGAGCTCTGTTGGACAAATGGAAGATATATAGGGAACATTGGCAACAGAGAACAAAAATCTAAACCATAAACAGGGATGAACCACAGACTGGAAATATTGTTAAGATGGGAATCAATAGATAATTACAGAATTTCAAGTAGTGTGTTGCTGTGTGAAGAAGCCAACATACAAAATAAACCAGATATGTGTGGAATAGAACATAGGCTTTGTGGCCAGAGACCAGGGTGTATGTACATCTTTCTCTGCCATTGACTTTGGGTTTCTTATCTGCTTCTCACGGGCCCAGCCTCCTCATTTATCAAATTGATAAACCATAAGTACAGTGTTTTTATGAAGAGGACATGAAAGTACTCAATTAAGAAAGAGCTATTATCTTTTAGCTTTTATGATAGACATATGCTGTTTAGAGTAGTGAGAAATTATAAAATAACACACAAATGAAAATTATTGATACTTATTTGACAAAGGCTCTGGGCTGCTTTGTATGCTACTTAAGGGAAGTTCATAATATGAATGATTCAAAATCAGAACCAATAATAGTTAGGCATTAAATCCAAATCAGTTGCTGTGTACATCTCCCCAAATGTGCAAGTGTGCATTTCTTCCAAATGCCCATAACTCATAAGAGCTACTGATTCTCCTTTCTCTGTGGTCAGAATTCTTCCATTTCTTATAATTGAAGAGAGAAAGGTTGAAGGAGACTTCAAGCCTTCAGTCTCTCCAGTCATGGAGTGAGGTGACTTAACTGTAGAGGTTTTCCTGGGAGTGTCTCATAATTCAAGAGCACCATCAGTCCCATGTGTGCTGGAGGTGGACGCCCTCTTCTGGGGACCCGGCTCATTCTGTTGATTGCACTCAACTCGACTTTAAAGCCAGTGATGATTCCTAACCTTGGTAGAGTTTGACACTATCATTTGACACTTGTGAGGTTTTGTTTTTTCAGGTGTAATTAGAGAATAATTCAGATAATACAAATGGAAGAAGAGGGAACTGGAATTATCCCCACCCATAACTGGGTGATGTAGGGACTGTCTTAAAAAGAAGTGCGTGCGTGCGTTGAGGGCTTTACTGTGCTCATATGGAAGAGGGAGAGGGCAGAGGGAGAGAGGAGACTAGGAAAGAAATGGTCAAGAAATCTGATCTCAGCTGGAATCCCAAGAAAATGCAGAAAAACTGGGAAGCAGTTATAGATGTGAAACTGCACCATGCAGCTCCCCAACCCTGTCCTGCAGGGGGCGCAATCAACCCGCAATAGTTCCTTTGGAGGGGAACAGGAGGAAGCAGATCTACCTTGAGGGTGTGAAAACAAGGGATAGATATAGTTCTGTGAATGGGGTATGCAAGAATGAGGTATTTACACCTCAGAGGCCAGCCGGAAGGTCCTTGTAAACCCCAGCGGCTGTAAGCACCCCACCCTGCTAGGACTAAAGTTCTTTATTTCTTTTACTTTGCCAATCTCTTTTACCTTGGAAAGAATAAGAGGCATCATTCCAGCAATCACTAGCAGACCTGCATCCTTGGGAGAAAGAACTCTGAAAAGCTGCTAAACGCAGAGAATGCTGTGCCCAGGCCTCCATGAAACTCAATAGTGCCCCTGTCAAATGGCTGCATCCATGGGGGTGCCCAGAGCCTCTGGGTCACCTGCTGGCATGAATGGGGAGCTGATTGCTTGATTGCAACTCCATGCTGATTGATATGCATTTGTTCCATTTGAAACATTCTACAAAAAGCACAGTTTCTAAATGAGAGAACTTTGTGTGGGCACAGGAACATTGAGGGCAAGATTCCAAAACCCCCAGGTGGGTTAGCTTTCTTTCTCTACAACAATGACCTACAGCAAGAAGAAGGATGATATCCCACAGCCTTTGGTAATTTAGGAGCACCTTTGGGGAAACTTCAAAGTTCCCCTTGTCTGTATATCTCTGCCGAGAATCAAAAATTATAGAAACTGGCAACAGAGCCAAAACAGATACTTATCATTGTTCTAGTGTGACCTGTGGACAATCCACATGAAATCTAGACCTTGGTTACATCAGCATAGGTGTCAGATGGAGTTACAGGTGCTGAGAACCAAACACTGGTCAACTTCAAGAGCAGCAGGTGTTCTTAACTGTTGAACCATCTCTCTAGCGCTCCCCCACATGTTTCTTAAACATGTGAATTTTAGTAGATATTCTCAAAGAGTGAGTTTTATATTTCCTTAGTATTTTTTTATTAAACTAAAGCTATCATACACACACACACACACGACTAAAAATCATGACTATTGATGAAATGCACATATCTGAGAGACAAACAGAGGGACCACAAATCAGAATGGGAGCAGGGCCCAGGCAGTGGTACTATCTGAAGCATCGTCTGTGGAGGAAAATAGTCATCGCAAGTTTGTACATCGTAAGAAAGGCTGTAGTAGAAAAGCCCACAGCCAATACCGTACTGAATTAGGGGTGGTGGGCCAGTGGTAGTGTGAATGAACGTATTTCTTCTAAATGCAGGAATGAAACAGAATGTTCGATGGGCAGTGGTGGCACACGCCTTTAGTCCCAGCACTTGGGAGGCAGAGACAGGTGGATTTCTGAGTTCGAGGCCAGCCTGGTCTAAAGAGTGAGTTCCAGGACAACCAGAGCTACACAGAGAAACCCTGTCTCGGGAAAAAAAAAGAAAAAGAAAAGAAAAAAGAAAGAAAGAAAGGAAGGAAGAAAGAGAATGTTCTTCATCAGCAATATCATTCACTAGAGCACTTGAAGTTTAGGACAATGAGACAAATAAAACTAAAAGTATGCCAATAAAAGGGAAGAAGCTATGTTATATTTGCAAATGACATGATTCTATACTTAGAAAACCCTAAAGACACAGCAGGACTGGGGGTGTGGCTCAGTGGTAAAGTGCTTGCCTGCATTCATGAGGCCCTGGGTTCTATCTCTAAGACCAAAACAAACTCCACTAAAAGACTTTTAGGGCTGATAGGCAGGAGACAAGGCCAACACACCGACCTCAGAGGCTCCTTTCTATACTAATAACAGCCCTCCAAAAAGAAAATAGTCACATTAATGACATCCTCTAAAAGAAAAGGATTCTTAGGAATGCACAGAACCAAGGCAGTAACAGATCTCTGCAACACCAGCACAAAACACTGAAGAAAGAACTTGAAAAAGAAACCAGAAGATGGAAAGGTTTCCTACGTTCATGGAGCCACAGGTTTGCTATTGCAAAAGACCTTCTTGTGTCTTGTCACCAGAGATCTACAGATTTGGTGCAATCACCATCAAAATGCCAATCAATGACTTTCTCCCCAGAGACAGAAGAAATAATCCAAACATTTACACAAAAGTACAAAAGAGTTGCTTAAACAATCCTACATTTAAAAAGGAGAGAGAGGGTGAGAGTGAAAGAGAGAGAGAGAGGAGAGGAGAGAAAGACAGAGACGGGGGGGGGGGGCAATGTTTGAAGTATTGCAAAACCCAATTCCACATTATACTGTGGAGCTGCAGTAACCAAACAGCTTGGTGTTGACTAAAACATGTCAAATGTGTGTGCGGACTGATGAAATGAACAGAGTACTGTGAGGGTTCATTTTCATTGTCAAGTTGGCCAGACTTAGAGGCACCTAGGAAACAAATCACTATGTCTGTGAAGAAGAAAGTTTATGAACATGGTGTTCCTAGGCCATGGGCTAGGGCTCTAGACTCAATAAAACAAACAAACAAATGATCAAAAACAAAACAAAACAAAAAAAAAAAAAAACAACAGAAAGTGAGAGCTTACCAACATTCCCATTTTGCGATGGGCTGCTGAGATGGCTCAGTGGGTAAAGACACTTTCCTCCAAGCATGAAGACCTGAGTTCTGTCTTCCTTGACCCATATTATGAATGAGAGAACTAATTTCTGTAAGCTGTCTACTGATCACCACACACATGTAACTTGTGCACTCACACACATACACTTGCAAAATAAATAAATAAATAAATAAATAATAAAATAATAAAAATGCTCTTGATATTTCATGTTGGTCTCTTGGCTGGGATTTCAGCATTGCCATGTCTTCTGGATCATGATGAACTGTGTGCTTCAAGCTATGAGTCCAAATAAACCCTTTGCTGATGCGTTTTTGTATTCTGGGCTATTTAAGAGAGCTTATATAAAATATTTGCTTTCTTGTGTGCCTGCCCTATTGTTGGTAAGATGCATTCTGGTGAGGTCTGCAGCTCCTGCCCATTTCCATTGCTTTGTGGGATCTCCAAATGTGAATTTTTAATGTCATTTTTTTCTTACATAAAGTTGGCTAGGGAGCTGGGAGACATAGCTATTTATTTTACAGGTAACAAGTCAATCCCCGTGTGGAAGATCTAATTCAGCCATGTTGCCTAGAGCCTTCCACTAGATAGTACTTGGTCTTAGGAAGACTGAGGTTCTGTACAGATTATTTGTTACTCAGTGAAAATGCTTCTTCCTTCTGAAGGAAGAAAAACAACCAATGACCTCCTCTTTGCTCTCCTTCAAATGGAGTTTCTGAAAGGAAAACCTGGCACCATGTTCCCTCCAAAGCCTCATCAGGACACGTATTGTTCTTCACAGCAAATGGCATTCGGTGACTCTCAGGACCAGTAACCCCTGGCTGCAATTCCTATCATAATTTCTGGAAGACAACATTCTAATTTTTAATCAAACAAGCAAACAGTAGTTTATCCACAGGGCCAGCCTGGCAAACCTTGCTTCACCAGCCCTAGGATACTGACTCTCACCACAGTCTCTCCCAACACTTAAAGATGCCCTTCTTGATGCCCTGTTACTTAGGATGCAGATAACCGCCGTTTGGGCAATATTTTCCATCACAAAAAAAGTAAGAAAGCTGTTTTAACGCTGCCTGACACTTGAGTTCTTCGTATCAGACTCAGCTCATAGCTGCAAGATCAATAAAGCCTTTCTTCTGATCCTTCAGAAATATTGCTATGAGCTAAATGAAGGGTGATGTGAGGGTCAGATTTTCCCTCATCCCACTATGGTCAGTCCTGTCTCCCACTACATTTCCCCCCTATATTTAGAGGCTGGGATACTTTTTTTTTTTTTTTTTAATATATAAAACTATTTAAGCTTGAATACTTCCAAAGTTTGACGTTTAAATCACCATAGGTTAAAGGTTCCAAGTAGAAAGAGTTCATTGTCAAAACTCCGTTTTCTTCCCATATTCTCCAGACTTGTCACTTAGACTATGTGACAAGCACATGATTATCTCTCTATCCACCACTTCCCATCCTACAGCCTCTATGGACACATGACCAAGGTCCTTAGATTCATCAGACAGTAGCTGAGCCAAAATATCACAAATTCCGAAGTTTTGAGATATGACTCATATAAAAACTGCATTTAAGGAGAAGTAGACATCAGAACTATCATTTCTCTACAGAATTTTCTCTTCTATTCATGAAGGAACTCTGGCTTCCCCCATTCACCTCTCCAGGTTTCAAAAGGGGATTTGGATACATGTTTTGAAAGCAACAGGAGTCCAAAACAAGCGATGTAAAAAATGTACATGTGAAAATAAGCCAAGATATATCCTTATAAAACTAGGACACAGTTTGATTAGAAGAATCAAAGAGAATACAATATTGAGAGTTTTCTTATTCATTGGGGATTTTAACTTTTAGATAACAAGATATTAAGTTCTATTCTGTGGGCAGTCCTTGTTTACGTTGTTTTCAGGAGAAAAACTGTCTTTATGTTTCATTGACAGTGATTATTTTCTGTCTTAGTTAGGGTTTCTATTCCTGTACAAACATCATGACCAAGAAGCAAGTTGGGGAGGAAAGGTTTTATTCAGCTTACATTTCCACACTGCTGTTTATCACCAAAGGAAGTCAGGACTGGAACTCAAGCAAGTCAGGAAGCAGGAGCTGATGCAGAGGCCATGGAGGGATGTTACTTACTGGCTTGCTTGCTTCTCCTGGCTTGCTCATCTGGCTTTCTTACAGAACCCAAGACTACCAGTCCAGAGATGGTACCATCCACAAGGGGCCTTCCCGCCTTGATCACTAATTGAGAAAATGCCTTACAGCTGGATCTCACGGAGGCATGTTCTCTAATGAAGCTCCTTTCTCTGTGATAACTCCAGCTTGTGTCAAGTTGACACAGAACCAGCCAGTATATTTCCCATCACCCCCACCCAGGATAGAATACAAAGAAGTGGACACTGTTGATATCTCTAATCTTCACATTCCTACCCAAATCAAAATCCTAACCTTGGTACACATTGGGTGCACATGGAACCTCACAGAGCCAGGGAGCCCTGATGGTGTAAACGCTGACACCAGCCTCCCAAGGCTGGCCTCTCAGTCCCCACCATGTGTTTGACATTACTTAAGTCCTAGCAACTTCTTTTCTTAAAAATGCATGATGTGGGGGTTAGATGTAAGTCAGTTCTCTTTACACATGCCCAGTATTTCTGAATATAACAGAGCCATAATCTTGAATAGGGTTGATCTAGTACAGTGTTAACCAGTCTGTCCTTTGTGGTTAGAGTGCTCCTGACACATGGAAGGCTCTCACTTGCTGCTTACAGCAGAGATAAACAAAGAGGCATGCCCACTTAGCTACTCAGTTAGCCTGGATGTCGGACACTTCTTCCATCTCCTTAAATTGTTTGCAGTTTACTAACAATGTATACGGATGTGAGAGATGGAGGTGAGAAATGTGTTTTTTTGAAGGAGTTTATAACTTTATTAAACTTTGAGTCTTGCTTTTCTTGTCCAATAACATCTGTCAACATCTGCTTCCTTCCAGGTAGAGTTCTAGACAAAATACAGAAAGTAAAAACTTTCGAATCAGTCTTTATGTTGCTCTTCTTCTGCCCATAGGTGTGTGAGAGTCAGCCCGGAAACATCTTGAAGATCAATCCCAATGGAGCTTATGAAGCTTTTCTCCATGGTCCTTCCTCAAGTCTCAGAAATTCCCAATCCCCCTCCCCCATTGTTCCTTTTCTTAAATTTTATTTTTTTCTTGGTAACTTTGTACATAATTACAACGTAGTTAGATCATGTCCACATATACCCCTACTCAATTGATGTCTGTACTCAAACAGTTAAAGAAGACTGACTCTTCGAAAAACCAAAAAAAGAAAAAAGAAAAGAAAATTGAGTCTCCCTCCCAAGCGGCCATGACTTGTCAATAACTCTTTAGCCAGGGGTGAGACTTCAGTGACCATCACCTGCCAATAGCCAGGGATCACATCCTTCAGCCAGGGATGGGACCTCATGAGACCCTTCCCTGATCAGACTCGCACTCACTGGCTTGATCTTGATCATGTCTTGTGATACCAATCACAGCTGTGGTGAGTCCAAGGTTCTATCATATCCAGAAGATATTCTTTCTAAACATTTTTCTCCAGCCTCTGGCACTTGGAATTCTGTCTCCTCTTCTGCAAGGGACATTGTTTTTCCCACCAGCTTAGTTATGAGTGCTGCACATTTTATACAGATGAGTCGACTAGAACATGGTTTCGTTCCTCTCTGTGCTGGGTCATGAACCCTGGAAGACAGGACTACACACATGACACACATGTCAACCCACAAGTAAACCGCTGAGATATGTTTCTTCCTCTTTGTGAATTCAGAATTTAAAGGTAAAGAGGGGAAACCTGCAGAGAGTTTCTTTCCTTGGGACTGGACAAAGAGAAGAGGAAAACGGGAAAATTCAGCATTTACCCACAAAATGAGTGGAAGAGGGAAGGGATAACCGTCCTTCAGGAGCCGGTTCTAGCAAGTAGAAGCACCTGGAAACTCTTCCTGTTGGGGGGGGGGGGGGACATGTTTGGTGGAGGTGTGGTCAGGTGTGGGGGAAAGGGGTGCCTCCCCGTGCTGAGGCATCCCTTCCCCCTGAGGGACCAGCCACAGGATGGTATAGTGTAAAATAGAGTTTATTCAGAGCATGGGGAGGGGGGTGCGGGGGGAGTTGAGAAGGTAGAGGTTGAGAAAACAGAGCAAGAGCAAGAAGGCAAGAGAGAGAGGAGGGGGGATGAGCTGCCCCCTTTTATAGTGAGTCAGGCACACCTGGCTGTTGCCAGGTAACTGTGGGGCGGAGCCTAGACTAAATGCTAACACTTCCCATTAACATGTGTTAACTACATCTCATCTTGAATCTGGGCCTCTGTAAGTGACTCCGCTGCAAGAAAATCAAGGTAACAGAAGCCATGAGACACAGGCTCTGGGGCTGTCAGGCTTCGCGGCCCCTGCCATGTTCCCTAAATTTACTTATTCTAGGGGAGCCTGCTCCTACCTCCATGCAAGAACCCCAGTGACACTGGGACTTCTGTGCCTTTGAAGCCATGTGCATGGGCTTCTGGCCAACAGCTCAACTGAATTTCCAGTTAACAGCCAGTGCCAATTGCCAGCCACATACATGAGCCAACTTGGATATCCAGTTCCATCAGCACAGCTGCCATGTGACTGCAGCTTCATGAGAGACACCAAGTTCTGCCAGACTGTTTCTAAATCTGACTCTCACGGTATAATAATTAATTTCAACCACTAAAGCTGAGAAAGATACACTACAAACTAATAACATGGCCCGTTACCTCTGCAGGTTATTATTCTACAAAGCCATGAATTCTGCTTCTCGGTTCCCTAATCAGGGAATTGAGCCCTTTGTCAGTTTTCATAGCCAGGGTACAGAAGGACCGAGTAGCACATCACTCCTCTGTGTTTTAGTCCATAACTACAAACAAATTCTAGAGCCTGCACATGCATAATCCACCGAGATAAAGGGGGCAGTCCCCGCTTAATGAAGGCAAGAAAGACAAACCCTGACTAAATTAAGAGCTGTAATTATCAGAGGCTTCCGCAAAGTGATGTCTGCTAGTTACTGAACAAAGACTTGGTTACTAGAAAGATGCTGAAATTCTCCTCGGAAAGGAAATGGGCTGCGGGGGGGGGGGGGGGGGGGACGACGACCTTCACGGAAACATCTTGTGATTGAAGGCAACTCCGCCCCCACACCGGGCTGCAATGCTGACTTCATCCCTTGCAACATCGCAGTGACTAATTTCTGACAATTACTCCAAACTTCTGAATATTCCCCCCAGCCAAGACAGCAGTAGGAAACCTTTCCATATGGCCAAATCTTTCCACAGTCGGTAGTGTTTACAGGATTCGTAAATTAGACCTTTCACTTGTATAAAGGGAGAGAATTGCGCATGGGACCGTTTGTTCTCCCTCGCTTCGTTCCCTTCCATCTGAATCACGCAGCGAGCTCTTCACACGTGCCTGTGCTTGACCAGCTGCAAAGTGGAGGCTTCTTGGGGTGCGCCCTTGTTGCAGACCCTGCTTTTTGCCATTCAGTCCTCAGCACTCTGGATTTGGCAGGAGCAGCATGGACTGAGTGGTACTTTTTAGAGATCTGTGTTGTCATCACAGGTCATTTTTCTCCGCAGCCTGGCATGCTAGACCAGGGCAGCCTGAAGCCAGGAGCTTCCACGACAGAGCTCTGATTCTCCAAGGGACTGCTAATTGGCAGCTTCTTATGGCTGTTCCTGAAACTGGGAACTGTACTTGGGCACCATCTCACACACACACACGCACACACACACACACACACACACACACACACACAGCAATCTTGTTGAGAAGATGTGTTGGAAATTCAGAGGCAAAGCTTGCAAACTGTAGTCAGAGGAAGCCGCAAAGACATAGCTACAGGTTACCACAGAGAGTAGGAGTTGGGTACCGAGATGAGGTGTCCTCGAGCATACCTCTCCCACTCACACAACAACCAGAACACCTCAACTTTTTCTTGTTTTGCCTGTTTGGTATGAAATATTTCATTTCCAGAAAAAAAAATTTTTCCCTAAAAACTGTAAACCCCTGCAGAGTAGAAAGAGGAGGAACTTTGGAATCTAGGAGCCATAGTCCTAAGCCCCACCCTTTACTAAATCTCACGGACTGTCTTCTCAGTTCTTCTGTAAGATGGAAGAGACAATACCAACTTTACAGACATAGAGGAAATCAAATGAGAGGTAACCAAACTGCTGAGGATCGTCTACTAGTTCAAGAAATACTGAAATGTGGAGCTTTGCAGGGACAGTGTTTTGTTTCTTTGGAGGTAGGTCGTGTACACAGAAATGAGATTGGCTGTGACATTTTCACACAGCGCTATCCTTTTGGCTTGCTCCCATCGTCTGTGCCTCCCACCCCCACACACAGCCCTCATCTCGTGCTTCCTCTTGCCTATCCCCCCACCTCCCAAAACCTTCCCTGCCTTGCCCAGAAGATACACATTCCATTACCCTCTCTTATTCCCTTCCTCCCTTTAAGCCAACCTTCCCCTCCTAGGCCCTCTTCCATCTGCATGTCATATACATGTTGCCCAAATTTAAACTGGATCCAAATTAAAGATCCAAACATCAGATCGCCAATCGTATGAGACCTGGGAAAGACTGTTTCCCATTCTGTAGACTGGTTCTTCACTCTAGGGATGGTCTCCTTTGTTGTTCAGGAGATTTTTCATTTCAACTGACCCCATCTGTTGGTTCTTGGGATTATTTCCAATTAATCAGAATCCTTTTAGACAGTTGTTGCCTATGCGTAACCTTCAAGTGTTCCCCCCTAGCAGTCTCAAGGTCTCTGGTCTACGGTAAGACCTTCGATCCAGTTTTCCTTTGATTTTATGTTGGGGAAGAGACACTACTTTCACTTTTATGCATGCAGGTTTCCCAGCACCCCTTGCACACTTTCGACGTCTCTGTTAGGGGGCTGTAAGTGTAAGGATTTATTTTGGAGTCCTTTCTTCTATTCTTTTGCTCTACATGTCTGGTTTTTTGCCAGTACTAGTCTGGTGTTTGCTACTACAGATCTGTAGTCTAGTTTGAGATCGGGTACTGTGGTGCCTTCAAGAATTAATTCTCTTTCTGCTTAAGATGGCTTTGGGCATTAAGGTTCTTATGTGCTTCCATGGATTTGAGGATTTTTCCTAGTTCTGTGAAAAAATATCATTGGAATCTTAGTAAGATTGCTCTCTTCTGGGTGTTAATTCTGCCAATCCATGAGCATGGGAGATCTTTCATCTTCTAGTACCTTCTAGTGTCTTCTTCAATGTCTTTCTTCAGTGCTTTAAAGTTTTCATTAGGCAAGTCTTTTACCTCCTTGGTTAGATTTGTTCCTGGGCTATTTGTTTCTGTTTGTTTGTTTGTTTGTACTGATATTGCAGATGGGATTGTCTTTTAATATTTTTTTCCTCAACATTCTCATTATTGATGTGTAGAGAAGTTACTGATTTTTGTGTGTTGATTATGTATCCTGTTTTATACTTGAAGTGCTTGTCTTCTGATATAAGTTTTCTTGTGGAATCTTTAGGGCATTTTAACTGTAGGATCTTGTCATCTGGAAATTAAGGTAATTTGACTTCTCTTCCTATTTTCTATTGTTTCACTCTTACCTGGTTTTTGTATCAGGTGGTGCTGACTTCATAGAATGGGTTTCTATTTTATAGGACACTTTGAGGGGTGTAAGCATTGGGTCTTCTTTGAGGGAAGGTCTGGTAGAACACAGCAGTAAATTCATCAAGTACTCTGCTGATTTTTGCTATTAGACTTCATTAATGTTTCAATCTTGTTGCTTGTTTTGGATCTATTTACTTGTTTACATCTTCTTGATTTAATTTGACAGGTTGTATGTGTCTAGGAGTTTATTCATTTCTACCAAAAGTTTCAGTTTGTTTAGAATATGAATATTCAAAATATTTGCTAAGCCCTCAGATTCCATTAGAACCTATGATAACCTCCCTCTTTATCTCCAATTTTTTAAATTTGGATTCTCACTCTTAGATTGGCTAAAGATTGATGCTATTTATTTTTCCCAAGCACCAGGTCTTGGGTTACATGAATGCAAAATTAAATAAAGGGTTAGCATTATCTCTTCTTCTGCCCACATTCAAAATCTGTTATGAGAAAGATTCAAAATATCAAAAGATAAAACCCCCAAGGAGCTAGCTGTTTCCGTGCCAGCCAAGGGCTTTCAAATACTTCATTCCAGAGTTAAATTTGCCTACCCACTATAAGAGGTAAAAATGTGTTGGCTTCCACCAGGGCAGGGGCTTCTTTGTAAAATGTATAACTCCTCTGCAGAAAAGAAAATCCTAAGTAGATACTTGTAAAGAAAGGGATGAATTATATATACTCACTTCATGAAACTTGCTAATATATAAGTTATTTACGACAGTTACAAGTCACCCAGAGCTATCACATATTGATATGCATGTTCACTGCACAACTATAAATGATACTACTTATACATTTTTAATTGCTTTCTCGCCCAGTCTGGTTTGGCCATGTAAGGGACATGGTTTTCTGTCCCTGGAACAGAGCCAGCAGGGTGTGGGCCTCCATGAGTGTTGGCAGTTGCTGTGGGCATAAGGCTTGTTTGTATAATTGTGTACATATTTTCACATTCCTCCTTCCAGGAATGTCCTCTCTGCCAAGATTAATAACTCCATGATAATCAAAGATAGCATGAATCTGGGAGGTGAGGGTAGGTCTCAGCAAAATGGTAGAACACTGTGACCTTCAGGACAGCCCTTAAGGTTGTGTGAATGAATGCTGAAAACATGAGTTTGAAAATACATAATTTCTCAACTATGTAAAATATAAGGATGCAGTATGAATTGTATGAGGAACTTCACAGAGCTAAAAGAACAGAGGCATTGGCACTGTGAGCCAGATTATCAGAAAGATACTCAGGAAGGAGATAAAGAGATTTAAGGAGTGGTGATCAAGGGCAAGATCCCAGCCTGGTAAGTATTTGTTTGTTTATGCTTACAAAGGCAGGTATATTCCTGAGTTCAAGGTCAGCCTAGGACAAAGGGAGTGTAGTGTAGGTCCAGGCTCTGGCCTGGTGGGAATGATAATTTCAGGGCCAGGTTCCATCCAGTTATCTTGTTGTCTGTACTTGTGCTTGCTGTCTCTTTTTAAGAATCAAGAGGCTAGGGCCATGAGATGCTCAAAAGGGAACCTGGGGTAATGACTAAATTGATTTGTAAATAAAAAAATTGTGGTTTTGATCTGCAAGAGATGAGCTATCCAGAGAGCTTTTAGAATAGCAAGAGAAAATTGTTTTGAGCAGAACACAGAGAACGAGCAATCTGGGAAGCTGTCTCGAGCAGAACAAAGGCCATCAGCTTGGACCCAGGATTTGACTTCAAGTCATCTGTTTCACTGCTGTCAGACATCCCTTCTCTCAGGAACTTTCTCCACACTGAGACTGGTCCTTGGCACTTTCTAATGATAAATCCTGAAGTTTTCATAGATCAGACAACAAACCCACTGATTTCTCAAAATAAATAAATAAATAATAAATACAAAGTAAAGCATCCACTGGGAACACATCCAAAGAGAAAATATGTCACATTCAGTCTTGATTATACAGTGATAAGGAATTTTTTAGGAGGTAGATATATGTGAAATGGCAGACAGATGAATCCCACTGTAGTCAAAATGACAACATGACTCACTGCTGCAGGCTAGGGAGCTATCTGTTACTATCTTCATTTGGAATGGCTGCTCCTGAACACAACAGAACAGACAACAGGGTCATATTACATAAAGTCTGTTATACATTTGTGTAAACCTTTGGGGGAGTTTTTAAAGAGTGCATATTAGTTATTGTTAGTGGTATTTGTCAGTGCATTTAACTCCTGTTGTCTTACAAAGGCCTACAGTCTGCTCCCTGACTCACCATGTTTCTATTCACCCCAGGAAATATGTTGCCTAGAATCTATTCAGATTTTTAAAAGGTTTTTATAATAACTCTCCGGCCTCTTTTAACATGAAGATTAATCTTGGGAGAATACCAACATCTCACCCCAATGTCACAGTGTGTAATGTATAGATGCCACACTGAGATGAAGACATTTAACCCAGTGTGACAATGGGAATTTTACTCCTACCTCTGAAAACATTAATTTTAACTGGTGTGAAACTAGTCTCACGGTGCCAAAATACTTGGAAAAGAGAAAATGGGTATTTAGTTTATTTTGGTCTAGTTTTATTGTATTTCCTTTTCTTGGTATTTTTTTCCTGGAAGAATTTTGTTCAGTTAAATAAGTGGGAAAGAAAATAGCTGTATCTATGGGACACTGCACAGTGTTCATGACGTGATGAACAGCAAGGTCTCAACAGAAATGTGAGTATTTTGGGGGACAAAAGATGTGTTGGTGGTTCTCTTTGACTATGGATTTTTCCCTGAACTTTTTCTATTCCGAAAAAGAAGCCCCAATTTGTGAAAATAAACTTATTTACTGGGTAGAGCATGATAAGTACTAGATTTCATTATTCACATTTAATACTTCCTCTGTGTCAATAAAATTAGCACTGATATAACCATCATTTTATAGCATGGCAAAATAAAGAAATGAGGTAGCTCAGCATGAAACAGAGAGCTGACAAGTGCAGGATTTCTGCTCAAGTTGGGGCCCTGACTCCAAGGTGTGAGAATACATAGATGAGCTTAAATTCACCTGGCCTCCAAGGTGTGAGAATATGCAGTTTTACTTTTGAGAAATGCAAATACAATTTGTATTCAGTTATTTTGTTTTGGTTTTTTTGTAATAGAAAAGTCTTTCTGGGTTCTACTGGATATTAAGGGTTTAGGCAACAACAGAACTCTTTGGAAAATTCTCCTCTTACTGGAGGCAAAATCCTCCCCAGTTTTTAGAATAGATTAGAAATGAGATACACACACACACACACACACACACACACACACACACACAAACTCTACAAGAGAAAATTGTTCCCACCAAGGGGCACACAATAGATTAGCTTCCACATTGCTGTGTGGAAAACTTGCTGTCTTAGTTGGGATTTTACTGCTGTGAACAGACACCATGACCAAGGCAGCTCTTATAAAAGACAACATTTAATTGGGGCTGGCTTACAGGTTCAGAAGTTCAGTCCATTATCATCAAGGTAGGAACATGGCAGCATCCAGGCAGGCATGGGTCTAGAGAAGGAGCTGAAAGTTCTAGATCTTCATCTGAAGGAAGCCAGCCGCAGACTGTTCTCTAGGCATCTAGGAAGAGGGTCTCAAAACTTACTCACACAGTGACACACTTCCTCCAACAAGGCCACACCTCCTAATAATGCCACTCCCTGGGCCAAGCATATTCAAACCACCACATGGCCCCAACCCTGGGTTCTAAGCTTGGAAGATGTTTTATACTCCCAGGGCTGGCATAAAACCGTGGTCTCCATTACAAAGGCAAGACATCCAACAACCTGATTCCTAACAGCCAGTATACTGCTAGAAATGAAGGACCTGACAATAGAAGAATAGACTACCACCTTGGGTATGTCTATATGAAAATAAACCAAAAGTTTGGACTCCAACTAGATAATTCAAGACACAATTTTCTGAGCGCATTTTTATTTGAAAATGCTTGTCTTCGAAAAACTGAGATGCTGTGGAGTGAAGGCCTCACTGTTAACTGCATCACATGGTTGCTTCCGAATCAAACAAGAGCTGAAATCATCACTATGCAGGGTTGAGTCCATCAGAATAGTTTAGTTCTCTGCATATAAATTGCTCCAAATAAGTCTTTGTTTGGAATTTTCCTATTGCTTAATCAGAAACAAACTTCCCTATGAGGTTGAAGGTGCTTTGGAAGTAATGTAGGAACACTTGATGGGCACATCAAACTCTTGCTTCTGTTTCTTGTCTCATTGGAATAAAAACAAGCCTAAAGCTAAGAGGAACTTTGGAGGAAATTTGTTTGACAGGAATAGAGGCAAGATTGGGTGGTCCATGGGCTACCTCTGAGACTGGTTCTCTTTGTGTTGTGTATCAATGCCAGTTATCACTGTTTTTATTGTTGGGCAGGATCATTGGGACTTGAAGTGTAAAGGTGAGCACAGGAGGTTTGGACACTGAGGAGCTCACGGTAAACCTGAGACATAAGATATATCCATATCAAAGATAGATCACTATTCAAACCAGAAAACCAGCTGACATAAATGAATGGAAAAATAATTTTTGTTTATTTAATTTGTTCATTGACAATTCCACAAATGTATACCATATGTTCTGGTTACTCTCAACTCCTACTTAATTCACTCCATTGCTGTCTACTGTCACCCTTCTTGTGTGTGTGTGTGTGTGTGTGTGTGTGTGTATGTATGTATGTATATAAATATATGTGTGTACATATATATATATGTGTGAGTATGTACACATATACATTGTATCCATACTTGTATGTATGTGTGTGTGTATACATATATGTATGTATGTGTATGCATGTATGTATGTATGTATGTATATAAAGGATCCCTATTTATTTTGTTTTGTTTTGTTTTTAATAAACAAACCCTGTGTAAGGTCATGGTTTTGGAGCTATCCATTGAAACCTAGTGGTCTCAACAGTAGATGCACAACTAAAGATAGTGATTCTCTCTCTTCAAGAATCTATCAATAGTCAATAACAGATATACAGTAAGGGGTGGAGCCCTGTGAGCCTTATGCCATTCATGAATGATTGTGATCAGGGCCAGTCTTTGTGTAGGCCCAGTACAAGTAACCACGGCTGCTGTGAGCTTGTGATTTGCAAGGGTGGTGCTGTGCCTAGAAGGTGGCACTCTGCAGCTTTTCTTCCTGTCTTCTGGCCCTTAACATTCTCCTGCAGTGCTCACGGAGCCTTAGGGGGGTTACTGTGACGTGTCTTGTTTAGGGGTGGGTGCTCAGCTGTCACTTATTTTCAGCAACTTTGGCAGCTACATGTCTGCCTTCACGGTTAACAGAGGCTTCTCTGATTAGGCTGAAAGTAGCTTTTGCCCTTGGGTATCATATATCTATATTTAGAAGGCACTTGAGTTTGATGCTATAAAAATGTAAAATTAATTTGCTTTTAAAATTAAGGTTTTCCTGATGAAGTACAAGCAGTCCCCTTAAGCTTCACTGAGCCCCTGAGAATTCTAATATGTGTTTGTTCTCTCTCTCTCTCTCTCCCTCTCTCTCTCTCTCTCTCTCTCTTTATGGATTTGGGGAAACAAAGGGAATTTCTTTTTCAACTTAACTGCTTTAAAAATTCAGAGTTTATTTGAAAACTTGTTCTGAGTTGTACACTGGTAATATCTATGTATTTCTGGGTGTATGTTCTGCTTTCATAATAAGGATGGTATGCCTGTGAAATAACCCAGTCACATGGATCATACTCTACGCGGAGCTTTGCAGATAAATCCTCATGGATATCTCTACTTCTCTATTGCTGGCTATTTCTCCTCGCAGGCCCATGTCACATGTCATATGCTGATGCTGATGTGTATATTGTAAGAAGGAGTGGGCACTGCTTGACATGACCACTGTTGTCTAGTAAGAAATGAAAGGGGTGCAGCTTCCTCTGGCCTCGTAATCAACCCACATTCATGAAATCTTGAAAACCTACAGAGCTCAGGGCAGACCTGACAACAGCAGGATGGAGAACAAAAGGAAGATGAACACGTGGGATTTAGGAGAATGTGGCTTTCCTTTCTACCAGGCTCAGGCTGGAGTGCTGCTTGGGGTGGGATGGGTTGATCAATCCCCAAATCTAAAGAACCTGTATGGACAGGGTTGCAAGATTTAGCAAAACAACCAACCAAGCAACAGAAATAGAATGCCTTTGTTGATTTGGATACAGACAAACAGCAGAGTGTTAGTGCAAGCGTGTCTCATTAAATATATGGGGCAAACAACTAAATATGTCTGTGCTCTAGCTGAGATTTAAGTAGGCACCCTGTATTATGTCTGAGTGTGGGCTAGTCAGATGTACGGGTGCCTTTTCAGGAGTTAGTTTGCTCCTTGTCTGTGTGGGTGGGCTGGGTAGGGTTGGGGAGTGGGGTTAGGGGAGAGTGTTGTGGAGCGTCTGATACTGTGATGGAGAGGTTTCAAAGCCCTGCTTACCATTAGAAGGCTTGGTAGTTCTTGTCACTGCCAGCTTGAGGAAGCAATCTGCCTTGAAGGAGATGACAGACACAAGAAAATGGAGAAACAACATTTTTATGCTATGAAGGAAATACAGCAATCTATGAAACTAAAATAGAAATATGCTTAACATAATTAAAGACTACAGACCATGTAAAAGGATAGGCAGAGGACAAATAGAACTTTTAGAATAAAAAATAACCATACGTTTGGCTCTAACTTGTCCCTAACAGGCATGTGCTTTAAATACTCAGGGTCTGGTTCCTGGAGCTTTTTCGACAGATGTGGAGCGCTTCGGAAGTGGTCCTGTTACAGGAAGTAGGTCACTGGGGTGGACCTTTGGAAGTTATACTGTGCCCTGGTTGCAGCCTGGCTTTCTCTACTTGTGTCTGCTAGCGCAGAAAGACTTTGCCTGCCTGCCCCCATCACCACGAGCTCGGTGATAACATGTTTCCCTGATCAGATGTGCTAAACTTTCTGATACTATGAACCAAGATAACCCTCTCTTCCCCTAAGATCCCCTCTCAAGTACTTTGCCACAGCAATGAGAAAAAATTGACTAATGCAAAGGCAGGGGTGGAAGTACCAAATGTCTTCACTTTGCCCACAGCAGATGAAAACATTAAGGAAATGTGCATTTCCTCTGACCCTGGGGATCCCACAGGTGGTCTGTCTTCATTCCCAGCATGACATTTTCCCAGTGGAATCATCATCTTTCAGGTTCCATTACCCTAGAAATTATGGAGAAATTAGGGGGATGTCTAATCTAATATATATCTACTATAGCTAACCTGTTAAACATGAAGTGCATCAGAAAGTCAAGAGGAGTTTGGATCAGGCTACTGCAATAGAAGAATGGTTAATAATGAGGGTGTCACAGTAAGAAAGGTAGAGGGCAGAGCATTTGTGTTACTAAATAAACAAGAGTCTCTAAGAGTCTTAGGGGCATCTCAAAGGAGGTGAACATGAGTCTTCTGCAGGACTACACAAAGTTAACTATACGAGAGAAGGGAGAGATGGGGGATTGTGTCTGTGTGTCCCAGAAACAGATCTTGGAGAAAGTTCCTTCCGTATTGTCCAACAGGGCATTCAAGAACCAAAAGTACAAAGACCAGGGAGAATTTGGAAAGGAGACAGCCTGAGACTTTTTCAAAATTAAGGGGAAGCCTAAGTTTTCTCCCTAAGGAAATATGTCTACACTATACTGGGTCTACACCAAGGTCTAAAACAAAGGTTGCCGCTAGACACAAGGTTGAAAACTCAACATAAGAAATATTGCTACTTAGGAACACTTTGTTTGCTTGCTTATTTATTTATTTATTTATTTATTTATTGTCTTCTCACCTTTCAACTATTTAAGGTTTTGCATTAAAATGATACTTTCCCCCTTTCTTTCTGAAGTTGAGAACTTACATAAAACCAAAATCAGTTAACAAAGATTCGGAACGTCTTGATGTCTTTTTTTCTATCATGGGCATTTCTGATCTGTCTTTACCCCTTGGGACTCAGACTGCTGCCTCCTGAGGTCCTTCTGCCCTTTCTCGGGTCTGAGCCGGCTGCCTTCTCTCTCCTGTATGGCCCTTGAGGAATGCCACAATTTCCATAACTTAGTTTGCTAAGGAAATTTTGATTTTGGTTGGTTTCATTTTGTTTATTTCATTTTGATTTGAGTTTTCTCTTTCCCTTAAGACCAAGACTACACCCATAGAGCCCTTTATGAAACAAAACATCTCACCTGTTACAAATTCTGACACTACTCCTGAGGATGATATTTCAGCTGCAGGTTTTTTTAATTGGTGGTTTTTGGTGACAATGATTTTCCCCTTAGTGATCAAGTTCTGGATATAATAGGTATCATCAGATTTTAGTCATCATGACTCCTAATGTCCTAAGCAGGGTACTGTGTTTGGATTACCGCCCCCCAATTCCCATCAAGCATTAAACTTAGTCCCCAGTGCAATGATGGTAGGAAGTGGAATCAACTGGTGGGTGGTTAGATCCCGTAGGTGGAGCAAATGAATAGAATTATCACTAGAGTAGATTGATTGTCATAAGTAGCGTTCTCTATGAGAAGGGGAGTTTGCCCCCTCTTTATTCCCCCTCTTCCTACTCTCTCTCTCCAACCCCTCCCTCTTACTTTTCAACCTTCCCCGAGAAAGCCCTTCCCAACTGCCAGATCCTTGATCTGGCACAGTCCCAGGCTCTAGTACTGTGCAAAATAAATGCATGTTCTTTATAAATCATCCAGTCCTGAGTAATCTCTTACAGCAGCACAGAAAGAGCTGAGACACTGAACCAGCCACGGAGTGGTAGATAGGAATGGGTTGGATGTTTACTCATACATTGCATGAAAACTTCCAAAGGGGGAGGGACAGACATTTAGAGGATAGGTTATGTTTTAGAACATATGAAACTGGCAAATCAAAGCCTCTGTCAAAGCTACCCCATCAAAACAAAGCATGATATCTATACTCCTAGATATCAGACGAGGAAACCGAAGCCAAAACGTTCTATTAGGTCTCCAAGTTCTCTTCCTGGTAAGTAGCTAAGCTGCTCTTCAGCCCAGCTTTCTGATCCAAACAACCATTTTCTTTCAGTTCTACCACAAAAGCTTTAGCGTTTCCCTTTCAGTTTAATGTGTTTTTTAAGCATACATAAAGGGAAAAACCTGAAGGTTGTTATAACTACAAACACTTGGTACTTGCTCCTACATGTCCCGACAGGACTAAAGCTTAATCCCTCCTTCTAATGGAAGTTTCCAAAGGGTCAACAGGGACTAGATTATGTATTTCTTTGAGTACAGCTTGATTGTCTTTGTTGAAGATCAGCATGTGATCTACCTAATGATGTGACTCCTGAAATTACAGAAATCAGGTCAGCCTCCTCCATAGTAAATGAGGTAGGTATCTCATAACCCAGATTACTTCCTGGATATGGTTCTCAGCTACATTGTCAGCCAACAGCATCACCTCATTAGGACTGAACACAATCCTTCTAGAAGGGGTATCCTAAAAGCTCTGCTGATCAACTTATCATTCCCTAAGTCATCAGCCCTCTTGTGTACCCAAAGAAAAGCCACAAGGGATGTCACTTTATAGTTCAGCAGATGATCAGAAGTGGTATGGAGCCATTAGCAAGGGCATTTTTTTAATGGACTCATTTTATGAACACCTAGACATTTGTTAGATGCCCACATTGTGCTGGGCTCTGGGGATATGCTAACAAGAGACACAACCTGGACCCCATGCAGTGGGAAGACAATGTGAAACAGATCCTATGAGTTACACAAATGGCCTCTCTTTTCATCACACTGACTTACTTTGCTGTAGCACAACACACACACACACACACATCTCTCTCTCTCTCTCTCTCTCTCTCTCTTTCTCTCTCTCTCTCTCTCTCCTTTATCCCTAATAAATGAATTGTCAGCTCTGTACCAAAAACTCTAGTGGATAACACAGATGCTGACCAAGATTTTATGCAGGAAAAGTCCCATACAAATTCTCCTACATGAATCTTATAGTAAAGTCCTAAACAAAACCCCAGAGAAAGGTGACACCTCAGCAAAATACTGCATGTCATTGTGACTGTTGGCTAGAGGGACAGATACAGGTGTTAGAAGACTGAGTAAGAAGCAAATCCCATGAGATGGCCGGGAACAAACCACTTTGCTCCAGCTGGCTTGCTATGTCAGGTCCCAGTTCCCTGAGTCAGCCTTCACTTAATTAGGATCAGTCTTGACCTCTGCCTGAATAATACTGTGGAATAGAATCTTCCTGAGTGACTCCATTCACATGGGATGAGGCTGTCTCTCTCTGCTAGGAAGTGGAATAAAACAAATGACTCATATTTCACACGCACGTTGTTGCCAGGCCTGGATGAAAATGTCGATTACTCAGATGTGAGCCACAGCTGACTCTGCCTTGTGAAACAGTGATATGGCAAGGAAGTGAAAATCCAGGTACCTAGGACCCCATGGGCACACAGAATCAGATCCTCTGTCCTACATTCCATGCCAAGTCCTGGCACAAGCCCAGTCTTCATGTCATGGTCTATGTTCACCCTTGGCCAGGCCCGAGGAGATCCTGTTGATTTGGAAGTGCCCTCCCACCAGACCTCATCCTCCCTTGATGTCTCCTGGAGCAAATATGGGTGCTAGATATCCTCTGGACAGAAATACCATAGGTAAGAGGCAGTTAGGTGATACCATATACAGAATCAGAGTGTGAGAAATTATAACAAAGACTAAATTCAAGGACAAAGCTGGGAGCCAACCTGATCACCATGAATGAAAGCAAGAGAGGTTCTGAGAGCTAGCTCATTAGAACAAGCTAGTTTCTGTGGACTGCTCTGTGTGTGTGTGTGTGTGTGTGTGTGTGTGTGTGTGGTGACTGACAAGGATTATGTGGCTTCTATTATGCATGGTGGTCAAGGCAATCGGTGGCATCCCACTTTCTTCTTTTGGTGTTATTCCATATACATTTCTCTATGTATTTTCTTACTGGAAACATGGTAGCTCTACCACATCCTTCCAAAAAGGCCTGTAATTTTACATGCATGGCTTTGCCATCCTCATAGGTATTGTCACTGTGCTCTGGGATCTCTCCACAAAACACAGAGCATCTCAGCAAGTCCACTGTACCATGCTGAGGTGACAGATTGCCTTTGGTCTTGCCGTTAGCACCAGCAGGAAGTCCATACCTTCTCTCTAATGATCCTGTTTTTGTTGTTGTTACTGTTGTTATTATAGTTGTTCTTAAGTATCTTGTCATTAAAAAAGGATCCCTTTGGGAGCTTCCTCTCAATATTGACAATACTAAGAATGGACCAATTAAGCTCTTTATTGGGTAGATATTATGTCAACTAACATTTGTCAGCCACATACGGAATCATAGCTGGTCTTAATGATGAACACTTGCACTTGTGAAAAAGGATTGCTGTGAGTTTGCGTTTATTGTTAGATCCTTTGTATTAAGAGATTTCTAGAAGATCAATAAAATTTGTTTTTGTGTCTATGAGGGAGTGTTAAGACACAGTTAGCTTATGAGATCTTGGACCTAATGAGTGGATTGATCCATTGGTGGATTTGAATTTGAATAGACTATTGAGAGGTGAGGACACTGTGGAAGAATATTCTTGGAGGAGATGAGTGGCTGGAGGTGTGCCATTGAAGTCATATCTTAGCCCTGGCCCTTCCTATTACCTCTCTACTTTCTGGATACCATAAGGTGATCAGCTCCGCTTCACTATGACCTCTGCCATGATGTGCTGCATGGCCATTGCCAAGAAATCAAACAGCCACTTGATCATGGACTGATACTTCTGAAACCATGAACCAAAACAAATCTTTATTGCCTGTGGTGATCAGTTTTGTTGGAAGTCTCAATGAGGAATTATCTACAGCAGGGATTACTTTGATACCTTACTTGAGGTAAGAGATGATGCTGCTGTGGGTGGCACCATTCCCTGGACAGGGAATCCTAGATTATATAAGAGTAGAGAAAATCAACTTAACACAAGCATGCAGCATTAATTCATTGCTCTCTGCTCTTGACTATGGATGTGATGCAACCAATTGCTTCGAGTTCCTGCTGCCTTGACTTCTTTGCAATGAAGTACTATAATCTGGAACTCATCTGAGTATCCCATTAGCAGCAGAAAAGGAAACTGAGACTCTGCCTTTTCAGTTGTTTTCTCACATGTATATTATGATGATGAAACATCAAACTCAACTGTTCTGTTCTTTCCTGAGAATGTACACCAGATAGAGGCCTATGGGTGGTTCCTGCTGTCTCTGGTTCTCAGTGCACAGACTGCACTGTAGCAGTCCCTCTTCAGTGAGCACATGAGAATTTTCTCTTTCCTTCTTTTTCTCAATGGCTCCAAGGAGTTAAAAGAGTTCATAGTTTTTCCACTGGCCACAGAGAGCACCAGCCCCAATAAATTAAGCTTTGTTCCCTCAGCACAAAAGTCTGCTGAGCAGCTTCTGTAATCACTGGCTGCCTTTGGCAGCAGCCCCTATAGTTACCTGGTTCCACCTAGTCAGCGGCTCTAAGCACTGATCCCCATCAGTTGCCTGCCTCGGTTTACCCACTATATGGATGGCAAAGCCAGAGGCATTGGCACAACACCCCCCCCCAAAAGATATATATAATCAATCCTTAAGAACAATAGAAAGAAGGAAAAAGAAGGATCAGTTTTGTCTAATCTTGATCCAACTTGAACACTGAGTTAGGTCAAAGTGCAAGCCAGAGAAACCACCTGACTAGCCTCATTAAAATATATTTTAAGGGTCTGGAGAAACAGATCAGTAGTTAAGAGCACTTACTGATCTTCCAAAGGACTGGAGTTTGGTTCCCAACACCCACATGGTGGCTCACAACCATCTGTTCCAAGGGATCTGACACCTTCTGATGCACATACAAACATGCAAGCAAAAGTGCCATATATAGATAAAATAAAATTTATTTTAAGTAAGCTGAGCTGTAGTAAGATGTTGAGCAAGGCTTTTCCTATTGTTGCAGAACTGGCTAGCCACCAGGCTGATAGGTAGCCTGCGTCAGACAGGGATCCTTCAAAAAAGCAATTGAAGCCAGGCACTTCCTTGGGGAAAAAAAGAACCTCTGGCTCACTCAGTTACTCAGCTTGCAGCATATAATTTTCTCCTGTCTCTGTGGACTATACAAGCCACTGTGGGAAACAGTTCGGACACTTAAGGAATGCCACAGCTCCCCTTCTGTGCCTGTGAGAGAAACATCCCTAAGAGATAGAGAGTGACCACAGTGCAGAAAAGAGGGGTCACCATATTTTGTTTTCTGCTCAGATCCAGAATTATTAGGTGGAGCTGTTCTGACCACTGTCTGTCAGAAGAGAGTGAGCTGGGCAGAGGCTACTACCTGGAGGAGTCTGCTTTCTCGCTCTCAGATTGACAAAGTTACTTGGGCTTCTTGAAGAGAAATAGTCCTCAGAATGTATCTGACCCAAGACAATTTGCTGGAGGCCCTGCCTAGGAAGTGTGGCCACCAATAGAGAGACATGACAAGCAGGAAGCTACAGGGTAGTGAACAAGAGCCCTGGTGTGTTAGAGAGCATTAGTTCCTGTGGACTTTTTGTTGTTGTCTTTACCATCCTGAAAAGCTGGTCATCCTGTGAGGCTCTGAAGAAGTCACACACATTGCTATGGACATGTATGTGAATTCAGTGGGCACCATCAAGACTCCAAGAACTGGTCCTATCCATTAGCCGAGGCTGCCATAACAGAATGCTAAAGACTCACTGTCTCCAAGAAGCAGAAGTTAATTTTCTGACAGTTCTAGAAGTTAGAATTCCTAAATCAAGAGCTGGCTTGCTCTGAGGCCCATCGGCTTGGCTTTGCATGGCATTCTTTATGTGGTACACCCCTGGTATCTTGATTTATTCATGTTTTTTATTATCATAAAGATACCAAGTAGATTGGCTTAGAGCCCACTCTAAATTTGCTTATATTTTCAGTATGGGGTGTGTGTGTGTGTGTGTGTGTGTGTGTGTGTGTGTGTGTGTGTGGTGTGTGTGTGTGTGATATTACACTGCCTGTATGGCCAGAAGGGATTTGAATCTCCTCCTGTTGGAATAGCAAGTGCCTGTGAGCCACCTGGCACGACAGCTGAGTCCTCTATAAGAGCAGTGCTTTGGACTACTGAGCTATCTCTCCAACCCCTTACAGCCCACTCTAATAGCTCACTTTTTAACTTATGCACCCAACTAACAGCTACTTGGACTGTCCCTAACACGGCAGATTACCTTCCCAACACTAAGAAGCCAATGAGCTGGAAGTCGTACTGAACCAGAAACCATTTAGTCTCTCTAGGGGACGTTTGGCTGTGTTTGGACTCATTTATCATTGTTTCAACTAGAGGTGAGGCACTTCTGACATCAAGTTTGTAGAGACCATACATGTTACTAAACACCATGCACCACACAGGACCACTCCCCACAGCTACATTTGGACAAGCTATCAAACATGCTGAGATAGACTGGAGTGGCACTGAATGTCAGTCTTTCATAAGTACTATCCCATTCCTCCTGCAATAGTTACCAGCTCTTCTGTCGTGTGGCTGAGGAATCTGGGGTTTACAGGAGTCCCGTGGTTTGCTCCGAGCCACACAACACAGTAAGGAAGGAGTGAGGGTAGACTTGAACACAGGGCAGTGCAAAGCCTTTCTTGGTCCGTGCAGTGTAAAGCAGGAGCAGAGGGAATTGAAAGACAGCAAGGTCTGAGAAAGGGAACAGGGATTGGGGGATGCCCTACTTGCCAGGAATATTCCAAATGCTACCTGTGCCACCTCACTTGAAATCTGCCCAAGAGGAGAAAATGTGACCTTGAGCAGGCTCTGCTCTCTTGGCAAAGACAGCTTGCCAAGGTCCTGCTCTACATCAGAGATGATGGAACTATGCTCTTGTGGTCCCAGGAACCCATGGTGCGTACTCTGCTGAGTTCTCTCCCATCTGCCCGAGGTCCCAGCTGTGTTCCCAATGAGTCATGGCCTTCAGCTCAGAGAAGCCATGCCAAGCTCCTCTCCATTCTGCCTTCTGTATGGCAGGCCTGGCCTTCTGCATGACCTGGGACTCAGTGCCAATAAGGTCACCTTATGAAGCCATCTGGTAAGTGTAATTCACATTCCTTATGATGTCTACCTTGTTGTGCTCTCCCCTTTCTTTCCATAATTTCATATTTTTCACTCTGTATCCCCTCAAATAAAGTCTGAACATTTCCTAAGCAAACTTATCATTCTGAGGTAGATTCTCCATCTTAATTATGCTCTTCAAAGTACCGTGCCAGCTGGAAACAAGTCGTTTTCTTAATGTGACCCTGGATTTGAAACCCAGCGCCTCAAGAACTTAGATCCCCTCACTGAGCTACCCTTCTGCCCCCAGCTCAGGGATCACTCCTTTGTTTAAAGGGACAGGAGCATGTAAATTCAATCCAAACTAGCACCAAACAAGACGAGACTGCCAGTATCACAGACTTTTAGAGAATTTACATTAAAAGTTTGCAGGTATGTGGGCACTGTGAAAGCTTTTGTTTGTCAAGAGTAAAACTGTTTGCTCCATACTAAGGCTGCAAGAATAAAAACATCTTTCATTAGCCGAGCATGTGTAGGTGCACACCTGCTGGGCTTTCAAAGGGCATACATTCTTTGGCAAAATATGGCCTTGGCATATAGCCAGACTCATGGGGGCTCTCAGTATCTCTCCTTCAGCCTGACTGATGTCATCTGACCTCCATCTTACCAGGACCTAAACTTTGGATTGGGTGAGAGGTGGGTTCTTCATTAGGGGTTGTGGTTCAAATTTTCACAGCTTCACTCAGTCCTCTTGCTGCTGGTTAGTATCATCTTAGTGGTTCCTAGAAATAGATTCCACTGTAAAAAATGGCAGTAATCAAGCAATGGAAACAACAAAAATGTGCAGAGTTTTAAAAGTCAATAGACAAAACGCAATAAAGCAAAGCCACTCAGAAAGAACAGCCCATCGGGTGACAGCCAGAAATGCATTCTTTTTTTATAGATTATTTCTGATTTCTAAGCAGTTGCAATAACAACAAACCAATTGGTCTTATGTTGTGACACAGAACAATGCCAATTTATAGCATTCTGAGGAAATTCAAAGTGAATGTCAGTAACGTTTGTGGGACTGTTTTATAGGGAATTTGTAATATTACAAATATTAGGAATCCCTAATTTCATCCTTTTCTCTTAATTATAAGTGTCAACTATAAAACCTGTTTACCGCTTCCAGCTGGCTTCCTACCTAGACCAGATCAGTGGCCAGATACCTGGCTACACCTACAGCCTGCGTAGCCTGTGGACCTCCAAGGAGGTCCACGAAATCAAAGACACAGGTGAGAATCTCGCCCAAATACCCACCCATCTGGGACAACCATAGGGCCCAGCTGTCACAGGACACACCTCCACCTCCCCTACCCCTTAACTCCACCTTTCTTCCTACCCAGGCTGAATCAGCAGCCAGATACCCACCTACATGCCACAGCCTGCTAGCCTTCTAGGAGGTCCACAGTAACAAAAGACACAGAGCCCAGTGACACAGGGTCCACCCACCCTGCAGAGCTCCACCTTCCTACTGGTCTGCTTCTCCACCAGACCAGTAGGCCCAATACCCTCCCACACCCCCTATAGCATGGCTGCCTCACAGGAGGCCCAAAGTAACCAGGGACACAGTCTGCCTGCCTCCCAGGAGGTTCACAGTGACCAGGAACACATGGGGCCTGCTCTAACCAGAGACACAAGTGGCCCACCCTAACCAGAGACAGTACTGCCTTCCTCCAAGGAGGCCAGCTCTAGTCAGAGACACACAGGCCAGTTAACACCAGAGATAACCAGATGGCCTGAGACAAGTGCAGGATCATAAAGTAACAGAACCCAATGCAATTTGGCACCACAAGAACCCAGTTCTCCCACCATAGCAAGCCCTGGATAGCCCAACACACCAGAAAAGCAAGATAGTGATTTTAAGATGATAAAGACCTTTAAGGATGATATAAAGAACTCCTTTAAAGAAATACAAGAAAACACAGATAAATAGGTAGAAGCTCTTAAAGAGGAAACAAAGAAATCCCTTATAGAAATACAGGAAAATACAACCAAGCAGGTGAAGGAATTGAACAAAATGATCCAAGAACTAAAAATGGAAACAGAAACAATAAAGAAAACACAAAGGGGGGGCAACCTTGGAGATAGACAACTTAGGAAAGAGATCAGGAGCTACACATGCAAGCATCACCAACAGAATACAAGAGATAGAAGAGAGAATATCAGGTGTAGAAGATACCATAGAAAATATTGACACATCCATCAAAGAAAATACAAAGTGTAAAAAGCTCCTAACCCAAAATATCCAGGAAATTCAAGACACAACGTAAAGATCAAACCTAAGAATAATAGGAATAGAAGAGGGTGAAGAATCTCAGTTCAAATGGCCAGAAAACATCTTCAACAAAAATCATAGGAGAAAACTTTCCTAACCTAAAGAGAGAGATGGCCATAATGTACAAGAAGCCTACAGAATACCATATAGATTGGACCAGAAAAGAAAATCCTCTCATCACATAATAATCAAAACACTAAATGCACAGAACAAAGAAATTAAAAGCAGTAAGAGAAAAAGACCAAGTAACATATGAAGGCAGACCTATCAGAATTACACCAGACTTCTCAACAGAGACTCGAAAAGCCAGAAGCTCCTGGACAGATATCATCCAGACCCTGAGAGAATACAAATACCAGCCAAGCAAAACACTCAATCACCATTGATAGATAAACCAAGATATTCCATGACAAAACCAAATTTAAACAATATCTTTCTACTAATCCAGCCCTACAGAGGATACTGGAATGAAATCTCCAATACAAGGAGGGTAAATACACCGAATAAAACACAAGAAATTAAACATTTCACAACAAACCCAAAAGAAGAAAATCATACACACACAATATCACCTCCACCAACAAAAACAACAGCCATTAACAACCATCTGTCTTTAATATCTCTCAATATCAATGGACTCAATTCCATAATAAAAAGACACAGGCTGCCAGGCAGTGGTGGCACATGTCTTTAATCCCATCACTTGGGAGGCAGAGACAGGCAGATTTCTGAGTTCAAGGCCAGCCTAGTCTACAGAGTGAGTTCCAGGACAGCCAGGGCTATAAAGAGAAACCCTATCTCAAAGAGAAAAAAACAAACAACAACAAGAAAAAAACCAAGAAAACAAAAAACAAACAACCCCCCCCAAAAACAAATAAGCAAGCAAACAACAACAACAAAAAAGACACAGGCTAACAGACTGGATATGTAAACCGGACCCAGAATTTTGCTGCATACAAGAAACACACCTAGGTATAAAGACAGACACTACCCCAGAGTAAAAGGCTAGAAAAACATTTTTCAAGCAAATGGTCCCAAGAAACAAGCTGGAGTTACCATTCTAATATCCAATAAAATAGACTTTCAACCAAAAGTAATCAAAGGAGCTGGGAAAAGACACTTCATATTCATCAAAGGAAAATTCCACCAGTTCTTTATTATGAACATCTATGCCCCAAATGCAAGGGTACCCACATTCATAGAAGAAATGTTACTAAAGCTCAAAACACACATTGAACCTCCCACAATAATAGTGGGAGACTTCAACACCCCACTCACAACAATGGACAGGTCATTGAAACAGAAACTCAACAGAGACACAGTAAAATTAATAGAAGTTATAAACCAAATGGATTTAGCAGATAGCCACAGAACATTTCACCCTAAAACAAAAGAATACACCTTCTTCTCAGCACCTCATGGAACCTTCTCCAAAACTGACCATATAATCAGACATAAAACAAGCCCTAACAGATACAAGAAGAGTGAAATAATCCCCTGTATTCTATCAGATCACCACGGACTAAGGCTAGACTTCAATATCAACAAAAACAACAGAAAGTCCACATACTCATGGAAACTAAACAATTCTCTGCTCAATGATAACTTGGTCAGAGAAAAAATAAAGAAAGAAAGAAAGAACTTTCTAGAATTCAATGAAAATGAAGACACATCATATCCAAACTTATGGGACACAATGAAATCAGGGTTAAGAGGAAAACTCATAGCACTAAGTGCATTCATAAAGAAATTGGAGAGATCCCATAAAAGCAACTTAACAGCACACCTGAAATCTCTAGAATAAAAAGAAGCAAACACACCCAAGAGGAGTAGACTGCAGGAAACAGTCAAACTCAGAGCTGAAATCAACCAGGTAGAAACAAAGAGAATGATATAAAGAATCAACAAAACCAAGAGCTGGTTCTTTGAGAAAATCAATAAGATTGATAAACCTTTAGCCAAACTAACAAAGGGCACAGAGATCGTTTCCAAATTAACAAAATCAGAAATGAAAAGGGAAAGATGACAACAGAAACTGAGGAAATTCCAAAAACCATCAGAATCTATACTCTACAAAACTGGAAAATCTAGAATGAAATGGGTGATTTTCTAGACAGATACCATGTACCAAAATTAAATCAAGATCAGGTAAACTATCTAAACAGGCCCATATCCTTTAAGAAGAAGTCATTAAAAACCTCTTAACCAAAAAACGGCCAGGACCAGATGGTTTAAGTGCAGAATTCTATCAGACCTTCAAAGATCTAATACCAACACTCCTCAAACTAGTCCATAAAATAGAAACAGAAGGAACACTACCTAATTCATTCTATGAAGCCACAGTTATGCTGATACCTAAACTCACAAAAACACAACAAAGAAAGAGAACTTTAGACCAATCTTGCTTATGAATATCGATACAAAAATACCCAATAAAATTCTTGAAAACCAAATCCAAGATCACATCAAAATCATCATTCACCACGATCAAGTAGGCTTCATCCCAGGGATGCAGGGATGGTTCAATATATGAAAATCCACCAACATAATACACTATATAAACAAACTCAAGGAAAAAAGTCACATGATCATCTCATTAGATGCTGAAAAAGCCTTTGACAAAATACAACACCCCTTCATGTTAAAAAGTCTTGGAAAGATCAGGAGTTTGTGGCACATATCTCTAAACATAATAAAAGTAACATATAGCTAACCAATAGCCAACATCAAATTAAATGGAGAGAAACTTGAAGCAATCCCACTAAAATCAGGGACAAAACAAGGCTGACCACTTTCTCCCTATTATTCAATATAGTACTCAAAGTTCTAGCCAGAGAAATTAGACAACAAAAGGAGATCAAGGGGATACGAATTGTAAAGGAAGAAGTCAAGTTACCACTATTTGCAGATGATATGATAGTATACATAAGCAACACACAAAATTCTACCAGAGAACTCCTACAGCTGAGAAACAACTTCAGCAAAGTGGCAGGATATAAAATTAACTCAAACAAATTAGTAGTCTTCCTTTACACAAATGATAAACAGACTGAGAAATAAATTAAGA
This sequence comes from Rhynchomys soricoides, assembly GCA_019843965.1. NCBI lineage: Eukaryota > Metazoa > Chordata > Mammalia > Rodentia > Muridae > Rhynchomys > Rhynchomys soricoides. The sequence continues at coordinate 2,500,762 of JADRCH010000267.1, forward strand.
AACTAACACCCTTCACAATAGCCACAAATAGTATAAAAATATCTTGGTGTGACTCTAACCAAGTAAGTGAAAGATCTGTATGACAAGAACTAGAAGTCCTTGAAGAAAGAAATCAAAGAAGACCTCAGAAGATGGATAGATGTCCCACGTTCATGGACCGTCAGGATTAATATAATGAAAATGGCCATCTTACCAAAAGCAATCTACAGATTCAATGCAATCTCCATCAAAATTCCAACACAATTCTTCACAGACATGGAAAGAGCAATTCTCAACTTTATATGGAAAAACAAAAAACCCAGGATCGCCAAAACAATTTTCAACAATAAAAGAACTTCCAAGGGAATCACCATCCCTAACATCAAGCTATACTACAGAGAACTAGTGATAAAACCCACATGGTATTTGTACAGAAACAGACAGGTCAATCAATGGAATAGAATCAAAGACCCAAAAGTAAACCCATACACCTATAGGCACTTAATCCTTGACAAGAAAGCCAAAAACATACAGTGGAAAAAGGAAAGCATATTCAATAAATGGTCCTGGTCTAACTGTTGGTCTGTGTGTAGGAGAATCAAAATAGATCCATATTTATCACCTTGCACAAAGCTCAAGTCTAAGTGGATCAAGGACCTTAACATAGAACCAGATACACTGAATCTAATAGAAGAGAAGTGGAAAAGAGCCTTGAACTCATTGGCACAGGGGAAATTTTTCTAGACAGAACACCAGTGGATCAGGCTGTAAGATCAAGAATTGATAAATGGGACCTCATGAAGCTGAAAAGCTTCTGTAAGGCAAAAGACATCATCAATAGGACAAATTGGCAACCTAAAAATTGGGGGGTAAATCTTCACTAACCAAAATATATAAAGACTCAAGAAGTTAACCTCCAAAAAACCAAATAACCCAATTGGAAAAATGGGGTACATAGCTAAACAGAGAATTCACAACAGAAGAATCTCAAATGTCCAAGAAGCACTTAGAGAAATGTTCAAAGTCCTTAGTCATCTGAGAAATGCAAATCAAAAGGACCCTGAGATTCCACCTCCCACCAATCAGAATGGCTAAGATCAAAAACTCAGGTGACAGCAGATGCTGGTGAGGATGTGGAGAAAGAGAACACTCCTCCATTGCTGGTGGGATTGCAAACTGGTACAACCTCTCTGGAAATCAGCCTGGCAGTTCCTCAGAAAATTGGGAATAGTTCTACATGAAGACCCAGCTATACCCTCTTGGGCATATACCCAAAAGACACCCCACTATACCACAAGGACACATGTTCCATCATGTTCACAGCTGCCTTATTTGTAATAGCCAGAAGCTGGAAACAACCCAGATGTCCCTCAACCAAAGAATAGATACAGAAAATGTGGTACATTTACATAATGGAATACTATTCATCTATTAAAAATGAGGACATCATGAATTTTACAGGCAAATGGATGGAACTATAAAATATCATCCTGAGTGAGGTAACTCAGGCCCAAAGGGCATACATGGTATGTACTCACTCATTAGTGGATATTAGTCAAAAAGTACAGAATACCTAGGACACAGCCCTCAGACCATAAGAAGTGTAACAAGTAGAAAGACCCAAGTGAAGATGTTCAATCCCACTTAGAAGGGGGAAGAAAATAATCATGGGAGGCAGAAGGAGGGAGGGACCTGGATGGTAGAGGGGAGAGGGAGGGAAAAGGGGAACAGGATCAGGTATGGGAGAACAGGAATGAAGCCCAGAGGGCCAAGAGAATGAATGGAAATAAGCAGCATAGGGAGTTGGGGGGACCCTCTAGAAAGTACTGAAGATCCAGGATGTGAGAGACTTTCAGGACTCAATGGGGTGACCTTAGCCAAAATGTTCAACATTGGTAAGAGGGAACTCAAAGAACCCACCTCCAGTAGTTAGACAGAGCCTCAAGCAGAGAGACAGGGTTACTAACCCACAGTCAAAATTTCTGACCCAGAACTGTTCCTGTCTAAAAGAACTTCAGGGACAAAAATGGAGGAGACTGAAGGAAAGGCAGTTCAATGAGTGGCCCAACTTGGGATCCATCTCATGGGAGGGGACCAAGGCCTGGCACTGTTACTGATGCTATGATGTGCTTACAGACAAAAGCTGTCCCCTGAAAGGCCCTACCAGCAGCAGACTGAGGCAGATGTAGATATTTACACCCAACCATTGAACTGAAATCAGAGATTCCTATGGTTGAATTAGGGGGAAAATTGAAGAAGCTGAAGTGGAGAGTGATCCCATAGGGAGACCATCAGTCTCAACTTACCCAGACCCAAGGAGCTCCCAGAGACTGAGCCACCAACCAGAAGCATACACAGGCAACTCCGAGGCCCCTAGCAAATATATAGCATAGGTCTGCCAGGTCAGGCCTTATTGGGAGAAGATGGCATCTAATTCTTGAGAAACTTGAGGCCCCAGGGAAGGGGGAGGCCCAGTGGGGTGGGAAATATCCTCTCAGAGGCAAGGGGGAAGAGGAATGGGGTGAGGAACTGTGTGAGGGGGGACTGATGAGGGAGCAACTTAAAATCTGAAAAAAAAAAGCTATAAAATCAGATAAGAAAAATCAAAAAATGAATCAGTCAATTTTTAAAAGCCTTTTATCAGTTTCCCTGTACATCATAAAACAGCCAAGACCTTCAGAAGCTCCTATAGAAATGTTATACCCAGGAGGCTGAAGGACTTAGTGCTGTCTAACCGTGCTTCTGGAAACAAGTGGCAACAGAAAAGAGACTCTACTGGAGAAAGCAGGCTAAGAAAGTGGAGCACTACCACACCCACCACTCTGAGTCAGCCCCAGAGAGAGGAGCCAGGAATCAAGCTAAGGAGACAGAGCTATAAACCTTGGACAGAGGCAAAGGAAGCCAGTACAGAGGGATTCCCCAAGCAGAGTGAGAAGCTGTGAGGCCTCCTTTCCTGTTCTGTGGCCTTGGTTAGCATACTTCCCACACTTAAGAGGAAGCCCTAAGCTGTTCCCCAGAGCACCACATTACCACCAGCCTTCCATTCACCCAGATTAACGAATTCCATAAGCTGCTTCCCTTTAGGAATCAAACCACACTTTCTCAAGTTGTGTGCCTCTTCTTACCCATATTACACAGCAGTAAATTCCAGACATCGAACCAGTTCATCTATAAATATTGTTATTATATACAGTATATACAATTATATACATTTAATACATATGTAATTATATACCTATGAAAACTTTTGGGAAAAAGCTAAAATTTTGCTGTATTTAAAATATGACAACCAATCCAATAGTCAGTTAATGCTCATTTTTTCTCTATTTGTCTTATAACTGTCTCATTTGTTTTTATTTTGTATTTCTAATCAGAGTACAGATGATCAAGGCCAAAAGTTTAACTATGTTTACTGTATTTTAATACCTTATACTCTCTTGATCTCTTTTTCATTTCTAAATTCCCCTTCCTTGTTTTTTTCTGTGCTTAAAGGTAAACTCTAACTCTTTTAAAAAGAATGGAATATTTCTAAGGAAACACAAATTATTTATCTCAACTTGCTCATTAACCCAGGAAAAATATCTCCTGGCATCAGCAAGTGTGGTGGGGACTTTATTCAAGAGGAATTCTAGGGAAGGTCAAGGGTAAGAGCATCAGGTCCCACGCTGGCCTTTTGCATCCTTGAGATAACCACAACTGATCCTTCATGCTTCGGAAAGCCTTTATTAGCAGGAAGTGTGTACCTCCTGATGATATTCTCTTGCATAGTGAAGATCTAGCATGATGTTTATAAATAATGCCCGAGGGAGAGACAGGGTTGATGGTTCACCAAAGAGTCAACTCTGCAGCACAGTTTTCAAGTAGATGCATTTGACTGACTCTTCCTTCTTAGAAAACAGATAATGCATGTCTGTGCTGCTCTCTGTGTAATGAGCAGGACTCTGGTTTAGCTGTAGAATGGGGTTTTCTAAATCCATTTGCATGAGCAGAGACTCCTATGACCACTCCCTGTCCTTTTACCTGTCAAAGGTTTCACAGCCTGTCACTACACAGGCAAGCTAACAAGTATGTGGGAACCATACACTTTGGGTGTTTTTCTTTGCTTTCTGTCGTTTTGCTATTTTATCTGTATTTCAGGCTATAAAGGTGGCAAAAGATGTGTCAAAGACTAGAAACCTGTGTGGCAGCAACTTACAGTGTGACGTCCCTGTGTGGGTTTTTAATAACTTTATTAAGCTATAACTTATATGCTATAAATTGTACCCATTTTATGGGTAAAGTTCAATGAATTTTGACAAATATATACATTTCCATAGCAGCCAAGACATATATAAGATGTTTCCATCACTCCAACACTTTCCCCTATGTCTCTTTGATATCATTCATCCTATGCCTGGCTCCCAGCAACTGTCAATCCTTTTCCTGGCAATGAGATTAATGATAGCTGGTGTGAAATGTAATGAGTGTAGCCATAAGAGATAGACTCTCTTGTGCCTCGCTTCTTTATTCTGTGTAAGCTGCTGGGATTTGTCAGTCTGACTGTGTGTATTCAATGTATTCCTTTTTATTTCTGAAATGTGTTACATAATTTCAATATCTCATAATTCATTTACACATTTGCCTTTTGTTGAGCCTTTATATTTCATCCAGTTCTTGGTTATTGTGGATGATGTTGGTTAAACAAATGCACACAAGTCTGTATGTACATGTGCTTTCAGTTCTCATGGGTAAAAGCCTAAGACAGGAACTTCTGGCAAGGGCATGAATTGTATCATCGCACATGCCAGGATAGGATACTAAGCTTATCTATCTAAGGAATGGGTTTCCCTGCCTTCATTTGCATTACTAACAATCATCATTCAGCATCCTATGTCCTTTCCAAAATTTTCAAAGCATGCCGTTGCATATTCAAGATAACAAGTGCTTAGAAACCAGTAGTTCCTATCGGAAATTTCAGATGAGTGTGTGCCAGAGAGCTGCTGTGTGCTGAGTGCTCACAACACTTACTGCTTCTGTGTTTTCAATGTTGTCCCTTCAATGGGCTTCTCAGAGGAGCGCCCTGGAGTTTTACATCACATTTAAAGGATGAGCAGGGTGAAGCCTGTGTCACGTACTTGTTCCCACATTTGTGTATTTTCTTTCATGAGACATCCAACTCTTCTGTTCTTTTTAGGTTAGGCTGTCTGACTTCTTACTAGCACTTCATACAGCCTGAATATAATTCTTTGTCAAATGTATGTATCAGTAACTTTGTTCTCCCAGGCATGGGCTTGCCTTTCTATTTTCTAAATGGATTCTTTTTTTTAAAAAAAAGTCTAGTTTTTTTTAAAAAATCCAATTTATCAGATGTTTTCACACTTTGCTCTTTGTATGCACTAGCTAAGAAATCTTTCTTTGCTCCAGGTTTTGTGGCATAATTTTATATTTTTTAGCCTTTGTCTAGATATGCTTTTTTTGAAATTTATATATACCTGTGGAGTAAGGAAAGAGCCTCTTTTGTCCATGAGGCTATCCACATTGCTTAGGCAGCATTTGTTGAAAATGTATATTTGCTCATGTGCCTGAAGGTGACATGTGGATCTGCTTTAAAATCTCTATGCTATTCCGTTGATCTGTGTTTGTCTATCACCACTAACAAAATTTCTTGATTACTGTGACTCCATGAATAAGTCCTGAAATCAAAAGGCATCAGGTCCATGCTGGAATGTTGACTGGCTTGTACTGTGCGGGCTTCACTTAGGCTGCAGGAGTGCCCCCAGTGCAGCCATGCTGTTCTGGCCGAGTCACCCCAGTTCTTCCTGGCCTTTATCTCACCTCAGTCTCATTTTCTTTCAGTAAAAGGACAAGTTCTCCAACTTTTCTGTCTGGTTTTAAAATAGGGAGAGCTATTCTGCCTCATTTACATATCCACATAAAAATAAATATAGCCCCAAAATGTAAGAGTTTAAGAAAATTTCAAGGCCACAGAAGAATGAAGCATCAGACTTCTCACTGGTTAACAGTGGGACCAGTAATACAAAGATGCTTTCAAAAGTCTAAATAAAATTATTTCTAAATTTAAATTCCATCTCCTACTAAGCAATAAAACAAGAAGATGAAGTTAAATTTTTGCATATGCACAGTCTAAGTAAAAGTAATTCTTTATGACTCATTCTCTCTCAGAGGTTGCTATGGTTTCCACAAGGTTAACACAATAAAGTACATGAAGAAAGAAAATGATTAAAGACCTGAAAATTTCTGGCATCCAACATAGGAGAGAGGTGAGGAGAACTCTCTGGGGGGTGTCAAGGGAAGGCCCAGCATGGCCCAACACTAACAGGGAGTTGGGGACAGAGAAACTCCAGGAGAGACCCTTCTTCCTGCTTCCTGTCTCTCTCCCTTCTTTCTTCTTCCCTCCTTCCTTCTCTTTCTTCTTTCTTTTCTCTCTCTCCCTCTCCCTCTCCCTCTCTCTCTCTCTCTCTCTCTCTCTCTCTCTCTCTCTCTCTCTCTCTTCAGATGAAAAGGATAGAAAACTGACCATTAGTCTTACGGTGGAAAATTTGTATGTAGAAGCTTGATAAGAATCTGGCAATCATTAGAGCCAGAATTAGCATGAAGTTATGAAAGAAACAACACTGATAATTACATATAGTATGATTACACTCCAGCAAGAAGTTGCATTTCAGTTCTAACATTATAAAACCTGAATACTAATACTTTAAATTATGATAAATCTATGTTGGAAGAATAAGGAGAAGAAAAAGACATAAGCAAGATATTTGATTTATATGCTAAATATGAATACTAGAACGTGCAGTATAGTAAGATGCAGACAAAAATATTTAATTTTTAAATTATGCAAGTAAATGCTAGGAAAAGCAGCTATTGCCTTGTGCATGTGTGTGTGTGTGTGTGTGTGCACATGTGAGTACAGATGCCTGCTGAAGCCAAAAGAATCACCAGAAGTTGTGAGCCATCTGATGTGGGTGCTGCAAACAGAACTTAGTTCCTCTGCAAGAGCAGCAAGGGCTTTTTAACCACTTAACCATCTCTCCATGCTTCTGAGATTTATTTTATGGCTCACATCTGTCTCATTTTGGAAATACCCCACATGTGCTTAAAGAGTAGTTATATTCTCCATTGTGGAGTATAGTTATCTGTGTCAACTGGCTAAATATTTTTTTGTTATTGTTTGCAGTCAGTATCTCATTCTTACCCTAAGCTGGCTTCAAACCTGTAACAACCCTTCTACCTCAAGCTTTCTAAGTGCAGGGATTATATGCATCAGGCAGGACACCAGCTCAACAGATTACACTGATCAGTAACATCATTAAAATTTTATATATCCTTGCTGGTATTGCCTTATCTACTCATTCTTTTCATTACTGACAGAGGGATGGAGTGGGAATTCTGGTTTCATTGGAGACTCAGTTGTGTTGTGATTTTTTTCTGTAAACTATCTTATGTGAGAATGTTTTGCTGAGAATAGACACTGGTGAGAGCAGTTTTGCTGGAGCAGACGCTGGGGAGGACATGTGATGTTTGGAAAGAGTATAAGTGTAACCCAACAGACAATAGATGATGCTTTTGCATTCTTTCACTTTGCAGTTCTTTGCTGGTTATTGTTGGGCTTCACTGACGGTGGTCATCACTGGGTTTTGCTAACGCTGGTCTTTGTTGATGAAGCTATTGCATTGGTTCATCTTGCTTTACTTCAGTAGTCTTCATTGATGATACTCTGGCATTGGTTCACCTTGTACTGCATTGCTGCTCTTCACTTGTTGTGACTTTGTAGAGAGAAATGCACCAAAAAACTTCTGGTGATATTCCAGCACCTTCTTGTCGCTTCCATGGACCAGAGCCTCATTGTTTCTTCTGCATTGAACTGCCATTGCTGATTCATCTTTGGTGGTTGCCTGCCTCTGCTGATTTGTGCTTGCTGTAAGGATAGTGAACTGGACTACTGGCAACAAAGATTGGAATTATCCCCCAAAGAACTACTTCTAACAGGTCCACATCCCCCTTGTCCTATCAGCAATCTTCCTCCCCTACTTTTTGTTGGTGGGCTGTAAGGAAGGTTGAAGGGTTTAAGAACCCTTATTAAAGTAGGTTTTGAAAAACATAAGCCTACATGGATGTCAAAAAGAACACCAGATATAATTGTGGACTTGCCTACTTGTCAGTTTTTGCCATGTGAAATTTAAAGTTCCCTTATTAGGTGCTACGTGTTTAGGAGTCTAACTCCTCTAATATATTTTCTTTTAAATTTAACTAATCTGGTGTTAATATAGTAATATCAGTTCTTTTAAGCTGGATTTTTGTATGACATATTTTTCTTTCTTCTGTTGGTATCTTTTATATTTGGAGTCGATCTCTTGTAGATTTCATATACTATTCTTTTACTAATATAAAATATCTTCCTGTCAGTTAGAATATTGTTTAAGCCATTTACATTTAATGTAATTATCCATACGATGGGATTTAAATTAACTTGATACTTATTTTTATTTTATCCCTTCTATTTGTTTTGTCTCCCCTGGCTTGTTTATAGCATTCTTTGGGGTTAAAATGGATTTTTTTAAAAATACTTCGTCTCATTTTCACAACTGACTCCTTAGTTATATCTCTTTTGTATTAGCTTTTTGGTGATTGTTCAAAGGCTGATAATGTGTATCCTAGACAAAGTCTACTTGGAGCCTGTATTTCACGTCTTCATATCTGACCTTCAACCTTCCGTCTTCATCCTTCCCATTTTATACCAGATGCCTTCACACCGCACATTGTGTCTCCTGCACATCACTCCACAAATGCAATAACAACCTTGGGGAAGGATAATTCCACCCTTCATGCACCCCGTCCGTTGTACTACTGTTGTAGCATCTTTTCCTTTATACTGATATTCTAAGGCCCCTTTAAATAATAATTAATTTTGCTTTAATGGGAAATTACAAGGTGAAAAATAGCCATATTTTAAATACAGTGCCTTACTTACCTTTTCTAGGCCTCCTCTTTCCTCTTTGGTTAGATCCACTTCTAAACCACTTCCTGTTGGGCCAAAGAACATCCTCTAGCATGTCCATGATGCAGACCCTTATTTCCTAATGATGAGCTCCTTAAGCTTCTCTCTATGTTCACATTTCTCCACTTTATTGAAACACATTTTTCTAGACCTAGAACTGCAGCTTGATTGGGGTTTCCTTTGCCTCTCTTTTGTCTTTCTGTGCTTATTTAGCATTAGTATATTACCCTTGCCATTCCTTTGTGTATCATATGTTTCAGTCTCCTGAATCAAGGTTCTACACCACTGATGGACCTCAGTTTGCCTGTGTGATTTCACTGCCCAGAGTTAGGCTTCTCTCCTAAATCTGCAATTCCCATCTAATTTAAAGAATTTTTAACTTTACGATACTTTTTGGTCATTATTTTTTCAATTTTTTTCTGTCTACCACTTTTAAGATATTCTTCCTTCTAAGACTTTCATTACACATATATTGAACCATTTTTTCCATTGGTACCTAAAGTTCTGTCAATTTTTCATTAATTTTCCTTTCTGTGCTTTATATTTAAAACATTACTGTACTTTCTTTTTTAGCAGTGTTTTTTTTTATTCATTTTACATCCCAATCACTTCCCCCTCTGGTCCCCCCATAGTCCATCCTCCCATCTTCCCTCCTCTGAGAGGGTAGAGGCTCCCTGGGTATCCTTCAACCCTGGTACATCAAGTCTCTGCAGGTTAGGATATCCTCTCCCACTGAGGCCAGACAAGGAAGCTCAGTTAGGGAAACATACACCACAGACAGGCAGCAGCTGTAAGGATAGCCCCCTCACCAGTCTTTGGGGGACCCACATGAAGTCCGAGCTGCACATCTGCCGTATTTGTGCAAGGGGCTTAGATCCAGCCTCCATATGCCTTTTGGTTGGTAGTTGAATCTCTGAGGGCCCCCAAGGGTCCAGGTTAGTTGACTCGGTTGGTCTTCCTGTGGCATTCTTTTAAATTTTAGAATTTCTATTTATAAATATACACATGTATTTATTCCATTTTCTGCTAAAATTCTTTACTTATTCATAGCAACCCATTTTCTATAGATTTTTGGTCTTGTTTTGTTTTAATATATTTATAATAGCCTTTCCAAAGTTTGTTATGGTCTCTTAGTTTCTTTTCCTTTGCTGTCATAAAATATTCTGGCAAAAGCACCTTAAAGGAGAAACACAGTCTATTATGGCAGAAAAGTCAAGGCAGTAGGAACTTGATGCAGCTGGTCACATTATATCTGTAGTCAGAAAGAAAAAAAAAAAAAAAAAGCAATGAACACATGCAGGTTAGCTGTCAGGGGGCTCTTACCCAAAAGTCCAGGACCCCATGCTTAGGAAATGATACTACTCAGTGTGGGAGAATCATCGTACCCCAATTAATGTAACCAAGACAATCCCCCCCAGATTTACCATAATCTAGACAATCCCTCAGGAGACTCCCTTCCCAAGTAACTCTAGACCCTGACAAGTCAATAATTAATACTAATCATCCCACACATAAAGTTTACACCATAAATCCTAAATTTACACCATCCCAGGAATGGTTCTCATTTTCTTCTTCCTGTCTTGATGATTACAATAATTAATGGCCATGTTTTCCTGTTTCTTTGAAAACTCAGTAACTTTTAGACTATTCTCTATTATCCATGATATACTACAGAAACTTTGTATTGTTATTGCTTTAAAGGAGCATTATATTTTGTTGTAGTATGTGAATTAGTGATTGGCTGACCACCCTGAACTTGTATATCTTCAGCCTCACACTTCATAGAGTGGAAAACCCTCTATTTGGCTTCTAATGAAATATTTTTATTAGGTTTTCACAGAGCAAGTTGAGAGAGTCTCTTTAAGGATTAGTCCTTATCACAATAAGGCCGTGATCACAAAGGTGGATGCTTAAGTTGTTAACTAGACCTTGACTTTCTCTTCTAGATGGGGGAGATCTCCAGTTCTAGATCTTTATTATCTCCAGTTCATAGCCATGTACTAGTTGCTCTCTGATAAGCCAGTGTAGTTTCTCCCTGCATTTGAAAGCCTCAGACAAGAATTCTGACTGACCTTCTAAGGTCTCACCCCAGCTCTGTGTCTCTTTCTATCTGGCACCCTGCTTTGCAGATTCTAGCCACTTCCAATGCCAATGACTTGTGTTTCCTCAGCTCAGGAGAATGGCATCACTGTGCTTGGCTCATACTCTCTATGCCTGCATTGTGGAAAGTGGCCCCCAATAAGAAACTTAAAGCAAAGTGAAACTTAGGTGTTATAAACCGTCGTGGTTTGCACTACCTGTGTTCCAGTGTTTCACGGTAGTTATTTATTCTGCCCAGGGCCATGTTTGTCTATCAGCTCAGTAATAGTCTAACAGCAGACATTCCATTTTAGGTGCAAGCAGAACCAAGTCACATTTGCAACTGAAGAACAAAATGGAAAAAAATCATAGTTTTATTCATTATTCTCCACCATTCAACTCAGTGATATTTATATTTATTGAATATTACACAAATACACATGTTTGATTCATTGAGAAGTTAATACAGTAAGCCTCAAAACTAAGCCAATTAGACTGATTTGGCCTTTCAAAAACACTATGCTCGTCTGTATTGGCCATTAAGGCTGAATGATTAGCCACAGTATCTTTCTCTATTCCCACAGTTCATAGAGGTCACTTGAATCTAAGCCTTAGTTAATAACTTACTGAGTTCTCTTTCAGCTTTGCATTGTGGAGAGATTAGATGAAAATGAAAAAATACTTAAATAACCTACTTTTTATAAACATTTTATAACAAAATGGCAGAGAATAAAACAGTGGATGGTTAACAACCTCCTATTTAAACACTGAATATTTTAACTAGGCCTTTCTGTAACATTCTAGGAGGTCAAGAAGCTGTTATTATTCTCATTGGCAAATAAGGAGAGTAAAAATTAAATACATTACCTGGCTTGTCTAAAATTACATAGGTTGAGTGATAATGGACTCAGAAAGGCAAAGCCACAGAATCAACTCACCAGCTATACTCAGCACACACTCGGCTAGCTCTAGGAATAGATAGGATACGTAATCAGCTACAGGTGCAACCTGTTAAGAGCCAACTCATTCGTTCTCTACTTTATCATAAGGCCTTAATTCCAGTGTTAAAACTGAATCATCAATCACCTACTGAAAGGGAAATCTAATTACTTTACATTTCTACAGCATTTCCCAAATTTTCAATTCAGACTTATATTTAGTAATGACACCTGACATTTACTTTGAATACTTTTCCATGTGGAAAACACTATTTTAAGTGTTTGGCAAATACTATAGGCATCCACACAAAAATTCTATGGAAAAAGTGCTTTATTTACATTTCACATATGAAGAAGTAAAGATACATCAACATTAATAGCTTGTATAAAATGGTCTAGTTAGAATGTGGGGTTGATCCAAATTCTTGCTTTAACCTGCATGTGTTTGTTTTGCCATTTGGTCCAATCCCAAATCCTACAAAATAAAGGCATTGTTAAGTAGCCCTTTGTAGATGATGAACAAATAAAAGCCCAGAAAATGTTCTTGACTGTGGAAGGTTTCCCAACTCGTTTATTATTGACTCTTAGTCAGCATCAGGACTCAGATTTCCTAGTCAAATTCTTTACAATATACTAAACCAAAGGGCTACTAGTTAGGTCATTATCAGTAAGAAAAATATTGGGACAAAGGTAGACAGTTATTACATATTTTTACTAGTGCTGAGGGCTAATTGATAATATTTTTAATCTTCTAGGATGTAATGAAAAGAAATTTTAGTCTGAAAATATTTACTTATTTACTATGTTCCAAACACTATTCTTGGTGCAGAGGTATGTCTATGAACCAAGCAAAATCCTCGCCTTTACAGAATGTTCACTGTAGTGCGAGGTAAGGAAATGTCACTGCAGATACAGAACGAAAGAGGTGTGTGTGAAACAGAATTGAATTAGAATCAAAATTTGTTCTTGTTTGGTTTTTTTATTTTGTTTTTTGTTTGTTTATTTGTTTGGTTTGTTTTGTTTTTTGTCCAAGTCTACTCCTTCAATGGCTCACTTATTTATCACATTGTGTTGAATATCTACAGCACAACTCACAGGTACATAAAATAGACATAATGAGATATTTCAAAACACCTTGCAAAAATGTATTTGATGGTATAAATTATACACTATCAAAAGATGAGTTAGGTTATCACAGATAATAGGATAGATGGAAGAATAAAAGCAGATTTGATAGCATGTTTGCATTAATAAGGCCTTAGAGAACACTGCCTTGGCCTTGAACAATTAAAATGCTTATGATACATAAAGAAAATATGTGGAGACTTTTTACTCAGAGTCTTCATTTAGAGTCTCAATAGCTCTCGCTACTGGAAAGTAGATTGACAGACAGATGGGATCCACATGAGGACACAAGTGGTGGAGCTGACAATGGTCCTTTCTATAAAAACTCCCTTCACCATCGTAATTTTAACAAGATCTAGCACCTCCAGTTCTCTACTTAGAATAGCTGTTACAAAGCCCACAAATGTGATGGGAGATGGATTTTTGCTCAGTCCAGGGTAGAAACCACTCAGCTTTGAAGCTTTAGCCTGCGTGGCTGGGTACAGCCATTCCCACTCCGAAGCCTCAAGATCTTGCTCTGTCAGCCCTACCCAAAAGAGAAGAACCTCACACTAAGCTTGTTTTCCCCTTACCGTTTGCTGTCCAGTCCACATCAACTTTTACAGGTTTCCCTAGGACCACTCTTAGCTTTCAAGAGAGAGATAAGTCACAAAACCACTTCCTTCCTATATGTAAGATGTTCTTCACTTCACCCAAGACAACTTGGAATTCCAGAGGATGCCATTTTGTCGGTCTAAGGTCAAGTTTTACACTGAGAAATAGATCAAATGGCTGTCACTGAAGGTTTGGGGAATTAGTTAATTAGGTCATTTCCATCCAAAAGGTGGATCTGAGGAAGTAGAAATGTAAACGGATGGGTAGCCAGTCAAGGAAGGAAGAAATAAGGGAAGGAAAGGATGCTGAGGGGACAAAGGAGTTCAGGAAGCAAAAGCAGGTTCGAAATAATAAATCCGTCGCCTCTACAGTCGGCTCTTCAATTTCCCTAGGGCTGGTCTTGAACTTGCCAACTGAGTCACATAGTCTTTCACTGGTCAGAGCCTGAGTATTTACCTTCGGTCTGCTGTTAGGTCAGCAAGGGAACTAGAGATCAAGTGGAAGGTGTGTAGGGGAGAACCCTGGATGAACTTGGCAAAATCACTCTTCAAGAATGAAAGACCAGTCACTGCCAGCACCTGAGACTGCCCAAGCACCCAACTCTCATCCTTCATCCTCCGGTTTGTAAGTCACCCAGCTTAAAGAAATCACCTTTGCCAAGGCTACATCTGCTTCCCGAAGGATTTCTCTTCCTTCCTTCCTTCCTTCCTTCCTTCCTTCCTTCCTTTCTTTCTTTCTTCTTCTTTTTTTTGTTTTTTTGTTTTTTTGTTTTTTTGTTTTTTGTTTTTTGAGACAGGGTTTCTCTGTATAGCCCTGGCTGTTCTGGAACTCACTCTGTAGACCAGGCTGGCTTCGAACTCAGAAATCCTCCTGCCTCTGCCTCCCAAGTGCTGGGACTGGATTTCTGTTCCTAATGACTGGTTCACAAAGTAGGAGGAGTCCTATTTTGGGATGCCTTTGCTCTCTCTTTCTTTTTTAAATTATTATTATTATTATTTATTTTTCATACTTTACTTACATTTCAAATGTCCCCCCTTTCCAGATCTCCCCTTTGGAACCTCCCCATTTCTTCCTCCTCCCCCTGCCACTATGGAGGTATTCTCCCACCCACCCACTCTCATCTTCCCTCCTTGGCATTCTCCTATACTGGGGCATCTAACACCCTCAGGCCCAAGGACCTCTCCTCCCCCTGATGGATAATAAGACCCTCCTCTGCTGCACATGTGGCCAGCACCATGGGTCCCTCCATGTGTATTCTTTGGTTGGTGATCCAGTCTCTGGGAACATCAAGGGGTCAGGCCAGTTGACACTGTTGCTCCCTCCCTGGGGATGCAAACTCCCTCAGCTTCTTCAGTCCCTTCTCCAACTCCTCCATCTGGGACCTCACACTCAGCCCTACTGTTGCTGTGAAGTGACTCTTGGGTATTCCAAACTTTTGGGCTAATAACCACTTAACAGTGAGTATATACCATGTTCATTCTTTTGTGACTGCGTTACCTCACTCAGGATGATATTTTCAAGTTTCATCCATTTGTCTGCAAATTTCATGAAGTCATTGTTTTTAATAGCTGAGTAGTATTCCATTGTGTAAATGTACCACATTTTCTGTATTCATTCTCTTTCATTCTGCCTCTAAAATCCCTCGTAAAGCTGACTCCACACCTGCTAACATGGCCCGTGACTCATTCTCTTCCTCCACCCAATCCTCCCTTCTTCCACCCCCAACAGATTTTTCCCCAAATTTCCTTAAAATTTTCTTGCTTGTCAACTTTCATCTCAGAGTCTGCTTCCTGGGGGCCTCAGTCTGAAATAAGGAGGATGGGAAGGTCCCATTTCCCAGGTAAACTAATAAGTAGATGAGAGGTCTCTGGGTCCCTGGGCTGCTGTACATTGATGTGGATTCATTCTACTCTGCATAAATTTTCTCAGTGACAGAGCAGATTTAAATAGACTTGGGGGGGGGGATTACATGGATCCCAAGAGAGATTACATGGATGCCCAAGCAAGTCATTGATGGTTTGGTTCTTGGCTGAAAGAGCCTAGAAAACTGTGTGGTAACAAGGCTAAAATATCAAATCTAGAGCATTTCTAGCCTCAGGCTTGGATTCAATCCAGTGTTTTGCCTTAGTCAGTTCTGCAATGAGAGCTAAACTCCTTCACTGACCTTAAATCTACTCTATTTTCTGCTTGTAGCCTGTGGGGTTCCAAACTCTTGAATCTGACTTCTCTTTAGCCTTCCTCAGATTGAATTCGCTCCTTATAGATTTTGTCTGCCCTGGAACTAGAGCAAGCTGAAAAGGCTATTTTGAAGTTATCAGTTTTAAGAGGAAGATAAAGTATCTTAGAGAAAAACAGGATCAGTAAGACTTACAGTGTAGACAAGATGTCATCATTGTCATCGAGAAGAGACTGCTGAACATGTCTGGAGTTACTTTTGGAGCACACTTTGAACAAAATCTTAGCATTCTGTTAGTTACTAAAGACTGTGAGGAAGATGGGAGCAAAATATGATGTGCGTGTAACATGAGAAACAAAAAATGCCTTTTCTCTTACCCTGATCCACAGGAAGCCGGGAAAGGAGTATCTTACATGTATGATTATAAAATCTTGATTCTTCCTGGCCATGACCACAGCTCTAAACATAGAGCTGCAAGTGTGCACATGCCCACAATTGTAGCAACTTCCATGTTGGTTCAAAAATCTTTGATTTCAACTTTTCATTTCTAAGCAATCAATGCTCTTTCCTATTCCTGTGTGCCTGAGTCACCCCACCCCGCCCCCTCTGCTCCCTAAAAGATAACAGAGCCAGATTTATAAAACTAAAGTACAGGATATTTTAAGAACAAGCTGCCACTGGAAGTTAGCCTCCTCGTTGATACTCAAACCACCAGATCTCATTTCTGGACAAAACTTCTTTAATGATAAGGCAATATGCAACTCCTATACCTTAACCTGCGTGTGTTGAAACGCAACTAGAATTATGAAGCTTTTTATTAAAGTTTTCTAGATACATCATAAATCTATTGAAGTCATTGCTATAGACAGACAGACAGACAGACAGACAGATTCAGTTTCTATGTTTTGATATTTTTATTCAGTTACGTAAGTACTTGATTTGGTTTCTATCTGTATTTAAAAGTCATGAGGCTGGATGATAGAAATTAAGCAATCTAATTACTTGATCCTCGAATATACAGCAATGTATGAAGTATGCTAGGGTTTGAATATTTTTTGTCCAAAATCTTAATCCCAAATGCAACTGGGTTGGGAGTGGGACCTGTGGGATGGTGTTCAGGTGCTTAGGTACCACCATCTTGAATAGACCTTTATGATGCCTGTCTGCCCTCTCCTGCCCTTCTGCCTTCTGCCATGAGTTCAGATAGGAAGTTTTCAGAACAAGAGCACAAAAAATATCCCATTGGCCTGTGATATTGTTAACCCCAGTAAGCCTTAGTCACAAACACCTGCAGGGACCAAGTGTTGTCATCTTTTATAAATAGGACACTAAGACCTTACACTCTAGGCAAACCCAGACCCTGACACAAAATTCATCCCAGTGACTAATGGGAAGGCTGGGCTCACATTTGTATGAATGAATAACAGCTAGCAAGCAGAGCATAGGTCCAGAATTTTTTCATTTTCCGTTAAAGCACCGGTGTTACCATGTCCTCTCCATTTGTCCTTCCCAGAAAGGTCAATGATTCACGAGTTCAGATGTGTTAATACAATTACAATTGGACTGCCTGATTCTGATTTCATTTCATGCACTTAGAAGTTTTCAATGATTGCTTCTGCTATGTTCCCTATGCTTTACGTACTAAATGATTAGATTTATTTATTCCTTCCTTTACTGTAATTTGCATGACTGCCAAGTGCTGACTGTATAAATGGAAAGAAAATGCTTTCCTCAAACCAGTACTTTTGTTGTTACCCGGAGAGCAGTTTGTTCTTTTGGTGCTTTCTAAAAACAGCTGAAGAGACAGTGTGCTTATCAGCATCTGCTCTGTGATTGATTGCCAGACTACCGTGGTATTATAAGGCTCTGGAGACCAGAGGAAAGCATTTCCCCCCCGTTCAGTTTTGCTTCTCTCCCCAACAGTCTGAAAGAGAGAGAAGGAAAAGAAGGGGAGGGGCTGGGGTGCAGTTGATGTACTCGGGACACTTCCACACTCAGGGAGGTGGTGCTACCTTCAATGGCTACTTGGCTATTTCTCTGCTTTTGTTTTAAGGAGAGAGAATTATTTCTGAAATCCAAGAACTAACCTGCTTGCTTCAACCTCTCAAAGATACTTTGTTTTCTTTTGGGGGGGGTATATCTTCTATGCCTAATCACAGACCGTTCTTTGTCATGTCTTGTAATCAACAAAAAATATCCCCAAAGCATCTGACTTTAGTTACATGGATGTGTTTTATTATTCAGCTATGTATACAAGCGTGCAGGCCAAAGAGGAAAATCGGCTCTTCGAGATTTTTGTTTATTCTTTGAACATGTTATACTTGTCTACAATGTCACATCTTAATCATAAGCACTCTCACCCCTTCTAGCTCCCCTGCATCTCCCACATTTCTCCCTCCCAGCTCATGTTCACCTCTTTTCTTTTAATAACCCTGGTTTGTATATGCTTGCCCACGGAGTGGCACTATTAGGAGGTGTGGCCTGGTTGGAGTAGGTGTGTCACTGTGGATGTGGGCTTTAAGACCCTCATCCTAGCTGCCTGGAAGCCAATCTTCTCCTAGCAGCCTTCAGATGAAGATATAGAACTCTCAGCTCCTCCTGAACCATACCTACCTGGATGCTGCCATGTTCCTGCCTTGATGATAATGGACTGAACCTCTGAGCCTGTAAGCCAGCCACAATTAAATGCTGTCCTTATAAGAGTTGTCTTGGTCATGGTGTCTGTTCACAGCAGTAAAACTCTAACTAGACACCCATTGAGTTCAGTTAGTGTTTGCCATAGCCACTGGGGCATGAGCAACCTACCCTAAAAAGGTATCCTCCTCCAACATCCATCAAGTGCCACTAACTCCTCTGCTAGTGGGCTTCAAGAGCCCTGCCCACTTTGTCTGAGAATTCCTTACTGGCTTGGTCTTGAGCAGGTAGCCACAGTTGTTGTGAGTTCCAGAGTGCAACAGCCATGACGTGCGTATAGGACAGACAACATTTCATGTCCCTCCTCCCCGTCTTCCCACTACTTCATCCTTTCTACCTTCTCCTCTGAGATGTCCTCTAAGTCTTGGATGGGCGGATACAGATGTTCCATATACTCTGGGGACACACATGGGCAAATCAGATTTTAGAATACAAAGGATACAGACCCCCAAAGGGTTTGCACATCTCAAGAATGGCCAGAGTGTGCTGGTAATGTGATGTGCTGAGAGAGGAACTGCCTTGAACCCTCTGAGTCATGATCCCGTTCCTCTCAGGCGATGTAGCAGCCTGAGTTAGGAAGGAACTGTCTGGAATAGCCAATGGAGAATCTCAATGGAGAGAGCCTCTTCAAGGCAGCTCTCTTAACCTTAGGCTTTGCTCACAGTTGATCTTATCTTCCTTTTTGCCCTTTTGTACCATCTGCTAATGGATAGAACCGAACTCATTTGTATGGTTTTTGCAGTTATATATTCATGTGTTAATTTTTTCATCAGTTAAATGACAGAAACAGTGTAAGGGAGGAGGGGTTTGCCTTGCCTCGTGATTTTGGATAGTAGAGTCCTCATAGTGGGGACATCATGGCAGCTTAATAAACTCACTTTGTCTAACTTAGAGACTGTATGTTCTTTTTCAAGGACTCAGGTGGGTAACCCGAATAAAGTGAACCTGTTTCATTAGTAGTAGTCAGCGGGGCTGGATTCTAGGCTAGGCTCCCTGCATGTCTGTGAGTAAGCAAATTCATTATCAAGCTTTGATTGCTTGGGCATGTATTAAAGATGCTTACATTTACAGTGCTATAAATTTTCCTTGTGTATTCCTTGCAAACCTTCATTGTTTGTCATTTTGGTGCTCAAAGCTCATGAGGATCTCTTCATTGAGGAAATTACATTTGATCAAAATAAAACACATTCACTTTTGCCTGGGATTGCATTTTCTCTTGAATGGCGTGCTGATTTTACAATGGGTCCTTTCTTCTCTAAAGCATTTTGATTGAGGCATACTGACTCATTGCAGGTATAAACATGGAACTTCCTTATTACACAAGCAACTGTTGTCAGCTGAGCAGAACAGTCCTCACAGTGTCTCACTTTGATCTCACTTCTCACACTCCTTACTAGCTTGTTGAGAAAAACCAATCTCTCCTCATCTCCTCCCAGTCCAGGCTGGAGCTTCACTTACAGTGTCTTGTGACAAGGGGTCACCAAGTTGGTCCCTACACATGCTCATTACACTTTCTTGTCCTCAGCCTTGTCCTTACAACTGTCCCTCAGCAGGGAGAGGTGAGGATTCTCTTCCCTGACTACACACAGGAAGTGGGCGACCACTGATCTGTTGGTTATAAGCATTATTCTCTTATGGGTCTAAGGATTCTCTTCTCTGACTATACACAGGAAGTGGGCGACCACTGATCTGTTGGTTATAAGCATTATTCTCTTATGGGTCTCCACTAGTCAGTGGTAACGAAGTAGCTTATACTGTCTGTCATCCTGGCTGAAGCAGCTCACTACCTACAGACTTGATGTATGTGAGGAGACACCCACTGCTGGGTATTTCAACCCTAAAAACCTTACCTAGTTACAGATGAGCCTTTGTACGATGCAGAAGTGTCTATCTGGCCCCTTGATGGTGCCAGACTCAGCGGCATCCCTCTGTTACATATTCCTCTTTAGCCCAAGTGATGGCACACTGCTGGGTACAGTTTTCAACCACCACTCTGCGTGAGCCTGAAGGTACCAAAATGGATTTGTACTTTGAATGCTTAGGATTGGAGGAGGAGGCCTTCATGAGGGAGGTTTCTTCTCTCCTCTATCTGTCTCTGTTAGCATTCTGTCTAAACTCCACCCCACAGTTATAGACCTGACCCACTGTAAAAGGGGCTTCTTGCCTCCTCCTCTTCTCTCTCTTATTCTCTTATTCTACCATTTCCTTCTTGCTTCTCTCTTGCTCTCGTGCTCATGGCCAGCCTTTCTTCTTCTTCCTCTTCCTCTTCCTCTTCCTCTTCCTCTTCTCCTTCTCCTCCTCCTCCTTCTCCTTCTCCTTCTCCTTCTCCTTCTCCTCCTCCTCCTCCTCCTCCTCCTCCTCCTCCTTCTTCTTCTCTCTCTCTCTCTCTTCTCTCTCTCTCTCTCTGCCTTTCTCTGCCTCTCTTAACTCCCCTCCCCATGCCCTGAATAAACTCTATTCTATACTGTACCATTGTGTGGCTGGTCTCTCAGGGGAAAGGGATGCCTTGGCATGGGCCTGCTGAGACATCCCCTTCCCCCATACCTGACTACACATCCATAGAACATATCCCCCTGTTTTCTTTATCTGTTTATAAACACATTAGTCTCCTCCTTTGTCCTTCAGAAAAGGAGCAACCACTCTAGGCCTATTTTCTGGAGAGAAAGACCTGAGTCTCCTTTCATGAAAAAAAAGCCTCTATCAAACTTCATTCACAGAGTCGTCTCCCTTTGTGTGTGAAGGATGCATTCCATGATCCTCAATGAGATAATGGCTAGAACTGAACTCATTTATGCTGTCTCTGCAGTTATATACCCACACGTTATTATCTGTCCCTTGTGGTTACCCAGCAGAAACAGGGTAAGGGAGGAAGGTTTGCTTTGCTTCATGATTTCAAACATTTGGGTCCCTCATAGTGGGGAAGTCATGGTAGCTTAACTCAATGACAATGGGACCTTGGAATTCAGGCTTCTCACAAGTCAAGTGCCAGGAATCAGAATGTTTGTACGAACCAGCTATTCCCTGAGCTGGCACACCCCTTGTAATCTACTTTTGTTAGTTGGGCCCCAACTCTAAAAGGCTCCACAAGGCTTCAGATTGTGCCATGAGTTGATTACTGTGCACACAAAGCAGGAGCCTATGGACAGCACAGATTCAAACCAGAACATTTCAACCACAACACATCCCAAAGGCTCTCAGTTATCTCACAATGCAGAATGCATTTAAACCACTTTGAATGTCTCTGTATCCTGACACTGTTCAAAAGTCCAAAGTCCCTTTTAAGACTCAGGCAAACTCTTAACTGTAAGCCCTTGTAGAAAAAATGTAGGTACATCTAATCTTCAATGGCTGGAATTTTGGATGGCACTGTCAAAGATGAAGATAGCCATGTGCATGCAGTACAAGCACACCTACACATATGTGTGCATACACACAGAGCATTTACTGCCATCCAAAAGGGAGCAACAAGAAGATAGCAAGGAGGGATTTAGCCAAAGCAGCATTAAAATCCTGTGCCTCTATGTCCAGCCTCTGGAGCACATGGTGGATTTATATTGGTGGATTTATATAAGTTCCAATGGCCTTTGCAGTCCCATCCCTGTGGCCCTGCCATTTGTTGTATACATGACTTCCCTCTATCGCTGACTCTGTTTAGCACCCAAGACACTTGGCAGATCCCCCGTGCTCCTGACATCTCTAGTACCCTAGGGTCTCCTTTCCAACTTAAACATGAGCATCAGAGTTTTCTACATAGCCTGCACAAAGGCTCCCTGCAGAGAATCCCACTTTGTTATATATCGCCTAGCCTCACAGGCTTTTCTCCGCAACCTGGTATAAATCCTCTTGACCTCATGACTTAAATTCTTCATGTCTCAAAGCCAACACCATGGAGGACATCAAGTTATGTCACCTACTGTCTAAGCCACTGCACCTTCTAAGGGCTCCAAAGCCCTCCAAGTGGACCAACAAGCTGGAGGCTGAGTGCTCAAACCATGAGCCTATCAGGGGTTATGTTCTGCCTCTGGAGCACATGGAGCCATTATATAAGTAGTGACCTCTGCAGCCCTGTCCCTGTGGTCCTGCAACTTATTGCATAAACGACTTCCCTCCAGATTCAAACAGTAACAGCGCAGAAAGATGAACACCAGCAATTCACAAAGACTTCAGAAGTCTAAGTCACTGTGCTACACGACAATTGTTGTGTAGCTCTGATGTCTTTCTTCCTTCCCTGCTCACACCACTGCTGTGAGGATACGACTGATACCGGAAAGCAGCACTTTGTGACTCTTCTTGGTGGATCTGAATTGCTAATATTACCACCCTTGTGTGTGTGTGTGTGTGTGTGTGTGTGTGTGTGTGTGTATGCTATTAAATAAGATAAAGGTGACTTAGCTCGTGCATGGGAAACCACAGCTGCCACGACTTCCTGAGTGCATCTGCTCTGTCATGTCCAGAAGCCTCAGATTCTCAGCAGTTTGCCCCTACCTATGAGTCAACTGCTCATCACCTCTTCCTTAATGTTCCCTGAGCTTGGGACATGGGGATGGTGGAAGGATGGAGTGACAGATCTCCATCTGTGACTGAGAGCTCTGCAGTCCCTTGTTCTCTGCACTTTGAACAGTTGTGATTTCATATTAACTATGAGCCTCTGAGAAAAAAAGCTTCTCTGGTGAAGGTTGAGAGCGCCTCGGTGTTCTATCTCCGCATCTTAGTTCCCCCTCTCTCTCTCTGTCTCTCTCTCTCTCTCTCTCTCTCTCTCTCTGCAGTCCACTTTCCCATGCTGATGATTTCTAAACCTTTTATTTGGTATGAATTCATGGTCTTCAAGCATCTTCGGGTGTCATTTGCCTGATTATGTTTCCACAAGGACTGGAGTTTATCCACAGTTCTTTGAAACTCTAGATCTTTTCTTTTAGAAATCATCCTTTCAGATTCAGTCCCTTGAAGCAGCCAAGTTCATATATCAAATGCAGGCACTCCCAGCCCACTCCTTATGCTGTCGGAAACTGGGATTCTGTGGGGAGAAGAGAGGGTACACCTGAGGATGGCTAGCAGCACTGGAAACACATAGATTACAGGATTCTCGCTCTGCATCTGTCTCTCTGTCTCTCTGCCTCTGTCTGTCTCTGTATCTCTCACTCTGTTTCTCCTCCTCCCCCTCCCTTCTTCCCTCCTTCATTCCCCTTCTTTCTCTCCCTTCCTCACCTCCCACTCCCATTCCTACCCTACTACTATGCACATCCCCATAAGCCCTTACTGGCAATCATGGGATTGAATGTGATAATGAAAAACAGTCTTGTGGTTCTGCCTCAAGGTTTCATTCCAGATAACAGCAGCTAATAAATATTTCAAAATTACCTTTTGTGTTTTCCTAGTGATGAGTGACTCAGAAATTCCTATTTTAAGCAGGAGGAAAAAAAATGCTACTCTGTAGACAATAAGTTCAAAGTGGGATAAGGAACACATGGCAACGGGACCAGGACCAGGAAGCATCCATGGAGACTTTGGGGATGAAGCAGGCTAGTAGAGTTCATGAAGTAGGAGGCCTGAAGAGTCCTTCTTTTACTAGAAGGTCAATTAAGCTGTGCTCATGGAGAAATTGGAAGGTTTCATGTCTCTCCATCTGAGTATATGGGGATTTTAAATGTTTATCTGGGGAGAGATGCCAATGTCATAGGCAAATCAACATCCCTTTCTAGAAGTGTTTGTCAGAGTTTTATCTTTTCTATTCAAATGTCATGTTTATTTAATTCTTTAAGAATAAGTAAATTTCCTTATCAATGAAAACGAAGAACAACATTAGCTTGCTCTAAGCATATTCAAAACCAGACAAGCCACAGGATTAGCTGGGGCTATGTTCTATGCTGTCATGTAGTGACAAAGATCCTGCACAGTGAACAGGGAGCCTTGAGGATGTCACAGTAAGAGTGATCTAGCTACTGAAAATGCATCTTAGCATCTTCACTGTCTGAAACTACAATCCAACTGGCTGCATGATTTCAGACAAATAAAAAATTCATATCAGTGGGTCTCCGTTTCCAAAGCCATAAAATGTGCTCATTGCTAAGCTCTTAGAAACTATGGCTAGTTCAAAAGTTTAAAGACAACTATCCAGATATGACACATGCTTCTCATTTGAATCTAGTCTCCAGATTACACAATGTGTAAATAGGTAGGTTCTTGAATCACATAAAATTTCGAGAGCTCATATTCAATAGCTTAATCTCATCCCAGGTCCCCCACTGCTTCAAGTAATTGTCTAAGAGCCAAATCAAAAACTAAAATATCTGTCTCTATTCCAAACATTCTAATTAGTCTTTATCAGCCAAAATGACCATCTCCAAGATTTTAGTCATCCTTGCCAGAAAAAAAATAGTGAAATTGTCTGTATTGTTCCCCTTATAAGTAATATTGCATTTCAATTGAACCAAGAAACTGATATCAATAAAGTGAACATAAAACCAGAAACATTTAAAGAAAGAACTGAAGGTGAAATTCATGCTAAGTTACCCTGTGAATTCTAGCCACTGTGGTCCCCACGAATTCTTAATTGTTACTCTTTGGGATTTCTTCCATATCCAGCAGCCCAGAAACCTTGAACAAGAAGCTTGCTTGGTAAAAATAGGGCCCACTCTATTCATTTCCATTATGTAAAGGCTCACTATCCTGTACTGCTTCCTGTCAAATGTCTAAGAGTCACTAACCCATGTATTTTGTGTGCCTTTTAATCAGTTCAATCCAAGGGTTAGAGTCCATTCGATCAATCAATGTTACTCCATCATGACCAGAAATAATTTCGAGACAGCTAGTTTTATCATTGTCAGTGTTTTTAATCATTAACATCTCTCTCTCTCTCTCTCTCCATATATATATATATATATATATATATGTGTGTGTGTGTGTGTGTGTGTGTGTGTGTGTTACATATTTTCCTGACCTGTTTTATCACTAATCATTATCATTTTTTCATTTTGGTAAATGATTGGGAAAAGAAAAACTTCTAATAGAGTCCACATGTCAGTTTGCCATTTTCCTTTCTTTGCTAATTCCTCTATTTATCAACCAAAGTATCAGGAGCCATCTTGAAAATGCTAAAGGCATACAGGTGACTTTCCTGGAGATGTCAAGATTGTTTCACATGGCTGCGATGGATAATTCTGAATTGCAAGGTTCTTAGAAGTCTCATCTCAGGATTGATTCTTACTGCTGATATCTCTTTCCTGTCATTATTAAGTTAATATAACAATTCCTGGGCATTAGCCTACCCTGTTGGGCAGATTTTCTGCAAGTCAATGAAGATGTACTATCTTATAGTGATGCTACATAGACAAAATAAACGATTTCTTGATTGCTAATGGTGATTCTATAAGATTTCCTAAATTTATACTGATAATTATTGAGCCCTTTATAATAAAGGCTGCAATTAAGACCCTCTCTGATATTAAAGCTGCAATTAGAACTCTGCCAGTCTTCACATGTCCCAGGCTAATTGCACCAGATGGAAAACAGGCATTGATGTAAATTTACTAATACATTCCTTTAGGCTGTAAAACCATTCATTAAAGGTTGTAAAAGGAACACAGGAATTATTGTAAGTGCAAGGACAGAAGATAAAATAGTGCCTGGGTTTATCTATAAAAAATATCAATACTAATTTGCCTTTTGACATACTGTGTTAGCTTAGACATAAAAGATATAGTTTTAGACTCTCAATGAACCTGTGGAGCTAATGACAGATAATAAATGTCTTGTTAGATAACTAGTCTTAATGAAAACACATGTAAACATCTCTGCTGTGACTTCTTGTTCAATTTAAGATTTGAATTTATGTTTGAAACTTTTGTGAACTTTTGGAATACTATGTGATCTATTCTCCTGAGAAGGAAAAACAACTAGGAATGATGACATTAAGGGGGCAGGAGAATACGACTAGAAGGATTTCCAAGATAAGAAGCTGAGCAGATGAGGGGCGACAACGAAGAGAGCAGAATGAAGGGTGCAGAAGGTGCAGAGAAGCAGAGTAAAGGAAAATAGATGCAGAAGAGGCAGCAGAATGTGTTAGAGCTGAGGAGAGAGGTAAGACCGGATAGAACTCAGAGAGCAGAGCAGAGGGAGCTGCAGAGGGAGCAGAGCAAGCAGGAAGGCTTCTTCTCACCTTGGAATAGAGTTTTCTCTTAGCAGCAGGTTTCTTCTCGCTGACAAGGACAGGGCTTTTTCATACTCAATAGGAAATAAGAAGTTTTTTCTTTCTCTATGCAATAAAGGAATATGCAAAAAAGCTTATTTTTCATCCAGAATGAGTAAATATTTTCTGTATTGGTGCTTAGTTGGGCATTTGCTCCATCTAATATATATGTAGATGTAAATGTAGATGTATATCTATTCTTATGACATATATATATGTATATATATATATGTCATAATAGGTGTGTCTGTGTAAGTATATAAGTTGATGAAACAGATTGATTGTTGGACCCAATAAAAGATAAATGTGTGTATGAATGTATGTGTGTTTATGCATATTTGCTTGTGTAAAAATCTTCTTTCCTTTTGCAGGTGTGACTCTCTTCTCCTGGTTCAATAAAAGTTAATTGCTCTAAACCTCCCTCCTGCCTGACCAGCAAGAGAGAGTCTTCTGGGCAAGAGAGAAAGGAGCCCTAGCAATGAATCCTTTACTCAATTCCCCCCTCCCCTGACATTTCTGTTAAGCAGCAAGAGTTAATTCACCCAGAGGCCTGCAGCTTCTGGCTTCAGAATAACTTAAGAGTCAAGACAGGTAAACGTTATTATAAAAAGCAACCCTGCTCTCTCACAAGACCAAGTTTTGCCCCGGCCAGTGCTTTCCCCCTTCTGCTACCTTCCAGAGAGAACCCAACCTAGGGCAAAGCTCCCAGCACCAAAGATCTTTTTTTTTTTTTGTATCATTATAAACTCATAGACTTGTTTGATATGCTTCAGTTTCTGAATTGTGATTCTTACTGATATTCAATATGTCTTCTACCTGGCCGGTGGTAATCTATTCATGTTGTCTTCAGCATTCAAAGGACATGACCCTGGTTGTCTTTAGTATCTGCTTTGACAAAATAAGGCTTATGTGACCATGCTAGATAATATTAAGTCTTCTCTGTGGGCTGGTACCATTTTTCATTCCCTCTGGAATATACACAAGCTAGAGTCATATGGGAAGAAGACTAACATTACCTCTACCAGATTACCCATGAGTAAGTCTGTAGGTGCATTTTCTCAGTTATTGAAGTGGGAGAGCCCAG
This sequence comes from Rhynchomys soricoides, assembly GCA_019843965.1. Taxonomy (NCBI): domain Eukaryota; kingdom Metazoa; phylum Chordata; class Mammalia; order Rodentia; family Muridae; genus Rhynchomys; species Rhynchomys soricoides. The sequence goes on from JADRCH010000267.1 coordinate 2,528,614, forward strand.
TCCACTGGGGGCAGTGCCATCCCTGGGTAGGTGGGCCTGAGTAATGGATTGGCAGGATTAATGTAGTAAAAATGGCCATCTTGCCAAAAGCAATCTACAGATTCAATGCAATCCCCATAAACATCCCAAATCAATTCTCCATAGAGTTAGAAAGAGCAATTTGCAAATTCATTTGGAATAACAAAAAACCCAGGATAGCGAAAACTATTCTCAACAACAAAAGAATTTCTGGGGGAATCACCATCCCTGACATCAAGCTGTATTACAGAGCAATAGTAATAAAAACTGAATGGTATTCATATTGAGACAGGCAGGAAGATCAATGGAATAGAATTGAAAACCCAGAAATGAACCCACATGCCACACTTGATATTTGACAAAGGAGCTAAAACTATCCTGTGGAAAAAAGACAGCATTTTCAACAAACGGTGCTGGTTCAACTGGCGGTCAGCATGTAGAAAGATGCAAGTTGACCCATTCTTACAAGCTCAAGTCCAAATGGATCAAGGACCTCCACATAAAACCAGATATACTGAAACTTATAGAGGAGAAAGTGGGGAAGAGCCTCAGACACATGGGCACAGGGGAAATTTTCCTGAACAGAACTCCAATGGCTTATGCTCTAAGATCAAGAATCAACAAATGGGACCTCATGAAATTGCAAAGCTTCTATAAGGCAAAGGACACAGTCAATAGGACAAAACGGCAACCTACAGATTGGGAAAAGATCTTTACAAATCCTACATCTGATAGAGGGCTAATATCCAATATGTACAAAGAACTCAAGAAGTTAGAATCCAGAGAACCAAATAACCCTATTTTAAAATGGGGTACAGAGCTAAACAAAGAATTTTCAACTGAGGAATATCAAATGGCCCAGAAGCACCTAAAGAAATGTTCAACATCTTTAGTCATCAGGGAAATGTTAATCAAAACAACTCTGAGATTCCACCTCACACCAATCAGAATGGCTAAGATCAAAAACTCAGATGACAGCAGATGCTGTCAAGAATGTGGAAAAAGAGGAACACTTCTCCATTTTTGGTGGGATTGCAAGCTGGTACAACCACTCTGGAAATCAGTCTGGCAGTTTCTCAGAAAATTGGACATAGTATTACATGAGGTCCCAGCTATACCACTCCTGGACATACACCCAAAAGATGCTCCAACATATAACAAGGACACACGCTCCACTATGCTCATAGCAGCTTTATTTATCATAGCCAGATGCTGGAAAGAACCCAAATGTCCTTCTACAGAGGAATGGATACAGAAAATGTGGTACATTTACACAATGGAATACTATTCAGCTATTTAAAATGATGAATTCATGAAATTCTTAACCAAATGGATGGAGCTAGAAAATATTATCCTGAGTGAGGTAACCCAATCGCAAAAGAACACACATGGTGTGTACTCACTGATAAGTGGATATTAGCCTAAATACTCCGAATAGCCAAGTACAATTCACAGACCACGTGAAGCTCAAGAGGAAGGAAGACCAAGGTGTGGGTGCTTAGGTCCTTCTTAGAAAAGGGACGAAAATACTCACAGGAGCAAATATGGAGACAAAATGTAGAGCAGAGACTGAGGGAAAAGCTACCCAAAGTCTACCCCACCTGGGGATTCATCCCATATACAGTCACCAAACACACTATTGTGGATGCCAAGAAATGCTTGCTGAAAGGAACCTGATGTAGCTGTCTCCTAAGAGGCCCTGCCAGAGCCCTACAAATACAGAGGTGGATGCTCGAAGCCAACCATTGTTCTGAGCACAGGGTCCCCAGTGGAGGAGTTAGAGAAAGGACTGAAGGAGCTGAAGGGGTTTGCAACCCCATAGGAAGAACAACCAGACTCCCCAGTGCTCCCGGGGACTAAGCCACCAATCAAGGAGTACACATGGCTCCAGCTGCATATGTAGCAGAGGATGGCCTTGTCAGGCATCAATGGGAGGAGAGGCCTTTGGTCCTATGAAGGCTTAATAGATGCCCCAGTGTAGGGGAATCAAGGGTGGGGAGGCGGAAATGGGTGGGTGGGTGGGAGAGCACCCTCATAGAATCAGGGGAAGAGAGGATGGGATAGGGGGTTTCTGGAAGGGGGGAACCAGGAAAGAGGATAACATTTGAAATGTAAATAAAGAAAATAACCAATAAAAAATGCTGTATTAACATAAAAAAAAAAAGTAAGCTGAGCAGGCCATGCTGAGCGAGCCAGTAAGTAGCAGTCCTCCATATCTCTGCTTCAGTGTTGCATCTAGGTTCCTACCCCACTTGGATTCCTGTCTTGGCTTTCCTCAACAATGAACCATGATCAGGACAGATAAGCCAAATGAAGCCTTTATTCTCTAAGCTGCTTTTGGTCATGGTGTTATTATTACAGCAATAGAAAATGGCAGAATATTGAGTCAGATTTCTGGGTTTTCGCAGATCTGATAGGTGTGAGGAATCATAGCTTTGTAATGTTAATTTGAACTTATCACTGTTAAACTGAACATTTCTACATATGGTTAAAAGTCATTTGCTGTGATCGGTCTGTACCCCAGACCATTTTGCAAAATGTTCTTAAGCAAACTGTAATTTCTTTGGAAGACTATCCTAAGCCATATGCCCACTTTGCAAAGTTAGTTAAGACACAAAGTAATTTGCAAGCCCATTTATCCAGACAATATAAATTTATCCAGGCCATGTGCCACATGGTAAAAGCAAACAAAGGCTAGAGACACCAGCCACAGCCTCGGTGAGTTTCAGAGTTCCCATCCCACTAACTCTCAAGATGCCTAACCCTCTATATGTAACACATTAGATTACGTAGGATAAATGGGAAAGCCAAGGTCAACCTGGACATCAGAGTTTAAAAATCTATATTAGTTATTTTTGTTATCACTGTGACAAAATACTCAACAGATGCAACTGGAAGGAGGAGATGTTTGTTTGGGCTCAGTGTTTCAGGAGATAGTCTGTGCTGGCTGGTGTTATGTCAACTTGACACAAGCTAGAGTTGTCAGAAAGTTATCAATTAAGAAAATGCCTCTAAAAGTCACAAAGCGCTCAGCCCATTGTGGGTGGTGCCATCCCTGGGCTGGTGGTCCTGAGTTCTTCTATAAGAAAGCAAGCTGAGTAAGCAGCATGCTTCCATGGTCTCTGCATCAGCTCCTGCCTCCAGATTCCTGCCCTGTTTGAATTCCTGTCCTGGCTTCCTTCAGTGACAGACTACAATGTGGAAGTGTAAGCCAAATAAACCCTTTTCCCCCCAAGTTGCTTTGGTCACGATGTGTTGTCATAGCAACAGTGACCCTAAGACACAGTCTACTGTGGCACAGAAGACATGGTGGCGACAGCTTTAATACTGCTTGTGGCCTCTTTTTTTTCTCTCTTCTCAGCTACAAACCAGCAGTTTTCTAGAAATCTCACCAGAGACCCCATTTACAGGAGAAAGACTCATACTAGACCCTTTGAGACCTACTGACTCTTGGCTTTACCTTATCAGACTATAATTTCATCCAAAGCACCGTCAGAGCCACCTTACTTATCAAAAGAAATAGAAAAGAAAAGGGGGGGTTTCTTAGCAAACCTTGGCAATACAACTTGAGAGCCATCCAAATGGTCATATCATTAAGGCTAAGACAATTAATTGTTTACTCTCCCTTGAAGAGTCTGTACCTTAGCACCGCTTGGATAAGTCATTTCTCCCTTGGGAAACACATCCTACCACTTGGGTTTATCTTATTTTCTTCCGAGTGCCTCTTTTTCTCTTAGCTCTCATGCTTAAACCTGTATTTAAATATCTCTTATTTATAAAATGTCCAACTTTGCTTCACTAAACCAGCAAGTCCTGAAATGTTTTTTTCTCATCAAATATATAAATCCCAGTTCAGCCTATGATGAGGTCCTTCAAAGCTGAGGAGAACGTTTTAGACTAGTGAGGCAAGAGCATCATGAAGCTATTTCTGTCCAACTGACCTAGCAAACAACATGGGCCCCACAGACCTAAATGACACAGGCTGGAGATTGAGTGTCCAAACACATCAGCCTGAGGAGCATGCTTCAAATCCCCAACTACCAAAAATCGTTTCATTATCTCCATTTCTTAAGACTAAAAAAATAATATAAATACTCAATAATAATGTTTATTAGTGAGTATAATTAATAATCTTTTAAAATGCACTAGTAGCTTACCTGCATACTCCCCATAGCAAATATACAGAATCCACTTTGGTAGCCATTGTCAACAGGAGAAAACTCTGGGTTTTAGCATGGCACAGGGGAGGATCCAACAGGATGGCCTCTGTCCACACTCCAGCCACATCTCATGTCACTTGTCCCCTGGCTCAGCTGCTTTTCCTGCTCCTCTGCTTCATCTCTTGTGCATCAAACTGCCACATGCCCTGTACCAACATTTGCTCCTATGCCACCTGATAGAAATCTCTCCTGGGGCCTGGCTCTCCCTATCGCATAACTGGTGGTCTTCCTGACACCTGGCTGAGGATCAGAGCCTAGACTGGTTGCTCTGTGGGAAGAAAGAAGTAGAAGTAATTGGGGGTGGGGTGGGGAAGTGGCAGAAAGTGTGATGAAGAAAAAGCTAAGTCAAAAATAGAGCCAGGCAGAGGAGGTCAAAACTTCCTGGAGAAATCAACTTGAAGCCTGTTTCAAGAAGCTCACGGAAGCAGAGCTTCAGTGTGATTCTAGAGAGAAACTCAGCAACTTGTACCCTTTTGGAGACATAGGAAAAAAAGAGGGGCTCAGGAGGTCATGCTGTCTGCCAGGCAGGGTTATCATGTGTGGTGATTTGTGTGAGAAATGTCTCTTATAGGCTCAGGTGCTTAAACAGTTGGTCCCCAGTTGGTGGCGCTGTTGTGGGAGATGATACAATCCTGATGCAGAAATACATTGCTAAGGGTGGGATTTAAGAGTTTAAAAGTCTCAATTCACATTCAGTCTGTTCTTTCTGCCTCCGGAATGTGGAGGATTATGTGAGCACCCAGCTTCCTGATCCTGCTGCCCTGTCTGCTACTTGTTCCATGCCTTTCCCTGCCCTGATGGACTCATTCCTCAGAACCATAAGCCACAATAAACTACTTTTTCTTTAGGTTGGTTGCGTCCTGGTGTTTTATCATAGAAACAGAAAAGTAACTGACAGAACATGTTCAAGATTTACCCAAGCTCTTACCTTGTTTCTTTTCTGGGCTGGTTCATTGGCACCTAACACTACTTCCATTTCGATGCAGAAACGCCATTGGCAGGGCCTTCCTGGAATTCTCCAGCTGTAAGCTCTAGGTCTGAATTCCAATGGAGAGCTGGGAAGTCCTATTATCAGTCAAAAGACTGACCAGAGAGCATTAAATAAAGCCAACACTTAGCTTCCCACTTCCCCTCTTATAGTGACAATTTAATAGGCACAAGTTCCCAAACGGGGAAAGAGACAAGTGATTGGCTTTTCAGACATCAGATGGTAAACACAGTTGGGCAAACCTAGTTAAAGAAATGTGCTCTACTCAATGACTGCAAAGAAATTGAATGATTGTCATGCAACTGTATTTAGGGTCCATAAATTATGTTCAGACTTCTTAAAAATTGCTGATTCCAGGAAGTCTTTTATGACATTGATTCTGGAAACCCTGGATAACATCTAGATTATATATGGGCACTTGAGATCCCCAGTGGATTGGATGCAGGTAGCTTCAGTGACCTAGACAAATAAAAGTAGGAAAGTTGAAGCTGTAAAGGCTACTGGAGTCACTTAAACTCTGTATGTAGGGGACATGTTGTCGCGTAGGTTGCCTCTGTGCTATGAGTTAAGAAGCAGACCACCTCTGTTCCGGTTATGGATTCATCTGCACCCTTGGACCATCATTTGACTTCTCTCCCGGCTGGCCTGCAAGGAGGTGACTCTGAGCACTACAGTGGACCGCTGCATTTCTCACTGAGATCGTAATTTGGCTCATCCTCTCATTTCGGTGGCTTTGGTTACTGGTGTGCCTCTGCGGAACGGCAGAGCTGCTCTCTGAACGCAGACAAAGCCGAGCTGATCAATCTCATGCAATGACACGTCCAGAAGAATGTTCAGAACATCGACTTCCTGCTCACACCATCTGCTCTAATCCCAACCGCAGCTCTCCTTCCCAGGGCTCCACCCCCGCCTGCCCTTTGTTCTCAAATCCCAAGGCCACCCACACTGTCACCTCTTTCCCATGGTCCTGGGAGCCCCTCCCTTGTATGGAAGGGGTTTTTGTTGTTGTTCCTTTCCACCTCTTAATGTTTTAAATTGCGCTGTGCCTAGATCTCTGATCTCAGCCCTTCCCCTCCTTAGTTTCCGGTCTAGGTTGTCAATCACTCCATTCCATCTGCTTTTCTTTATTTCTTTCCTAGCCTGGAATAGAAGAATTTCCAAGAGCTTCTAGTCCCTGCTGGTGGATGAAGGTCTGGTTTGACAAAAGACCCCTTTCTAGTCCTTACATACTGCATGTCTGACCCAAGAGGGGACTTGGGTGTGTGCCATGCCCCAGGGAAAGGAAAGAGAGAGCGATAAAAAGCCTCATCCTGCCAACAGGACCGATGCCAGATCCTTCTCTGTTCGAGTCACCGGCAGTGAATGTCACTCTGTGCGGGGTCTTGGCAGCCAGCTGGTTTTCCAGGGCAACACCCCTGTGAATCGCCTGAACTCCATTCACAGCACTGAAGGAAAAGAACGGAAGAAAAGCTAAACTAGATTAGACCAATCTTCCTCCCTGGGTAATCGAGCTCTTAACAGCAGCCATGACTGGCAGTTGCCCTTTGAGCTATTTACCTCATTAGATTAGGGGCAGCGGCAAACAGCTTCTTTTCTTTAGTAACTCAGCATTTAAGTTCCTTCTTTATTCCCACCATCATTAAGTCCTCTGTCATTGTTCTGGCTGTCATTATCTCTCACATCCCAGCTACTGGCAGATCTCATTTCGTGTTGCGTTCCTGCACTTCTACTAGAGCAGTCTCTTAGATTCCTGTATCTTAACCAACTTCCTCTGGCTCCATCTGTACTCTGGCCCTCCTCCGTCCAGTGTCCCAAGACCATCTGCGGAGTACCAACCTTCATTCTCTCTCATTTTCTTCACCTGCCTTGTACTGTTAGGTTTCAGGAAGAATGGCACGAAAGGGAAAAAAAAGTCTGAAAATAATCATTGCTGACACAGTATTTTCTGAATATTTTAGGCACAAAGTTAATTGAATCCACAGTTGCAGATGCTCTGTAGACAAAAGTCAACTGTGCATTTAAGGTACTTTGACGCTGGGGCTCTCTTCTTAGCTTGTGTACCTATACCTGAACACAGGTCTGCTGTATATTAACCCATTTGGTCTATTAGATATATATAATTTAGGTTTTTAATTAAGACAAAAAAAAATCCATGAGTGCAAGTAAGTCTGCCACAGTTGCTTAAATAAATTTTTATTTACCTTGCTGGCTCATTTACTTCTGCCTGATTCTTAACTGTATTCACTTTCAAGTCTGTAATAATTCTTTATGATGCTTTCTGATTGTCTCATGAGCACATTGTGCTATTCTCGGAGGGCTATCAATTCTCTAGGAAGGGATGTCAAAGCGTTTGCTCTTTGCCACCCGATGTTCAGTCTAATCCATAGCACAGATGAACAGGCAGGGATAGTGATGTTTGGGTTATGGCAGAGAAAAGTGGGGGGGTCCTTTAATGATATTTGTCTAGCCAGTTGCTAAGCAGAACGAGAGCAATCAAGTCAAGCCAATGGCAGTCCACCTGGAAAGATGCTTTCGGTCGAAAAATATATGTTGCATTTCTTTCTCAAGCCTAGGGGGCAGGAGGGAGAATTAAAATGAGGACAGGGGAAGAGGAATATGAGGAACCACTCGTGAGTGCAATGTGTAGTTACTTATTCCTTTAGAGTGTTTCTTTTTCATCCTTGCAAGGCATGGTCTGAAGCCACCCAATATGACTGACGGATATACAATATCACCCCCAGTGACTGTGTTGTTCTGTGAGAGAAAGACCTGGGAGAAAGGGAAAGAGGAGTGGCAAGTGGAGATAGTGGTCTCATGGTCAGCAACGATCATGATCACAGTGCTGGTTTTGTTTGTTTAAGATTAATTTATTGTATAGGAGTACAGTGTAGCTGTCTTCGGACACACCAGAAGAGGGCATCGGATCCCATTACAGATGGTTGTGAGGCATCATGTGGTTGCTGGGAATTGAACTCAGGACCTCTGGAAGAGCAGTCAGTGCTCTTAACCACTGAGCCATCTCTCCAGCCCTGTGGTGCTGGTTGTTTAAAGCCTAAACCCTGCCCTCTTTTCTGTGGGTTAGAACTGTTTGTCTCTAATGCCAATATAAATTTACTCCTTGGCTTTGAAAAGAAATACCCAGATAACTCTCAATGTGGTCAATCCATCTTAATTTCTGGGAAGCAAAAGAATGGAGGGAGGGAAGGAGGAGAGTGGAAGAAGGGGAGGGAGAAAGAAAGTGATTCAGTGTGAGTGTGTGTGTGCTCGGAGCGAGCTCTCGCACATTCTTTTTCAAATCCCTTGGCTTGTGCTGACACCATTGTTACTTCTTGAGAATAGACCTTTCCTCAATCACCCACTCATATTTTGAAACTTGCCAGGAACTAAAATAATTTGATGAGTTTTCAGGGCTAAAATTATCCTTGGAGGAAAAGTCCTACACCAAATATTCATACATACCCCAGAGAAGAGTCTGAAAATACATTGTTTCATCATTCGTGCCAGTAGTCAGGGCTGGATAATTCATCTCTGCCCAATTAGGGAGCAGAAATCTGTATGCACCTCTCACCAGGTCCCCATCACTGCCCTGCCTGGAAAGCACATATGACACTGTGTGTCCTCTCCCTCACTGTTGCATACTGATATTTGGAGCATCCTTTTCAGCTAAGAAAAAGGGAGACCTCTGCATCTGCTACAGAGCTGGCTTGCACAGAGAGGGAACCTGGGAGGAGAGGATGGATTGATCATCACAGTGTACCTGAAGTTGTTTAGCAACAAACAAATACGATGTTAAGTCTCCCACTTTAAAAAGTGGGGTTTTGACTGGGCGTGGGCTCATACCTTCAAACCCAGTAAGGCAGCAGCAAGCAGATCTCTGACTTTGAGGCCAATCTGGAATGGATAGCAAGTTCCAGGCCGTTCAGGGCTACTCAGTAAGATTGCCTCAAAATAGGTAGGTAGGTAGGCAGACAGACAGACAGATACCAGGTCCTGAGCCAATGAGATGGCCCAGCTGACAAAGGCATTTGCTGTGCACATCCAGCAACCCAAGATTGATCCTCAGAACCCATGCAAAGGTGTAAGGAGAGAACCAACTCCATCAAACCATCCTCTTACCTTCACAAGAGCGCTGTGTCAATTTAAATAAATAAATAAATAATTTAAAGGGAGGTTTGTGATCTAGAAGCCACACCCGCTTTTCCTTTCTTTAAGGAAACCCGCAAGACAGGAAATGCTGCCCGTGTGAGGCCTGTGGCTACATCACCTCCTCCAGCAATTATTCTTTCTCTAAATCTAATAATTTAACCAACGATTTTGCTTTGTCTTCGGCTGGTACATGGCCAAGTTACTTAAGAGAGAGGCAACATCTTAAAGACACTCCAGTTGCCTGGGCAACAGAACACTTTTACCTCTTCAAGGGTCCAAAGAAAGACCGAGGTCGCAACCTTGAAGACCCATTTGATCCAAATGCACATTTAATCTTCACATCTCTAATTCCTTCCCTCTTCTGGGAAAAGTGCACTCCCTCCGTCCTCCCCACCTACCCTGCTCACCTACTACCCTCCTCTCACCTGGACAGGAACACTAGTTATTTGACCTGTAACTGGCACCATCATCTGCCTCTTCCTATCTGTGCTGGGGCTTCGGGGAGCATCAGCTCAGTGCTTCTCCTAGGGTTCTGCTCCACACAGGACAGATCCTCAGCAAATGGAGGACAGAAGATGGTAAGATGCTCTGACAGTAGGCTACCTGAGAATCCAAAGAAATGAAGCATAGGGTGTCAAGTCCGGATGCTAAGGCCCTTTCTAGTTGTAAGGTTGTTTGGACAAAATGGAACACACATACCTGTCGTTTTGCTGTACTTTTATTTAAGTGGTGCAGCTAATGCGTGTTTCAAAGAGTGAGGAGATTGGGGAAGGGGGTTAATCTTTTCTGATTACTTTATCTGTCCCATTTTACATTTTAAAATTGTAAAATGTTTTTAAAAGTCCCCCCAGGACTCCGGGAGAACAGAGTGCTCCCTCAAAGTATTCCATTATTGAACCTACCGCTCTAGTTCCTTTATCACACTGTGCCAGGACAGAAGGAAGATTTGTTAGCCCACAAAATCAACACGAGTCTTCATCCTCTGAGCGTCTTCAGCACGACCTCACTGGGAAACAAAAAATTGACCTACCTACCTAAAGGGAAACGAGTTTTGTGCCTAATAACCTCAAGTGGCCACTAGAGGGCAATGTAGTCACAAGTACTATACACCACTAAGAGGGTTCCAGGTGGGTCACAAAAGCAGCCTTTAAAAAAAAGTATTTCTCGTTCTTTGTGTATTTCACCATACGTTTTTATCGGTTCTATATTTAAGTTCGAAAAGACATTTCGCTGCATAAAAAGAACACTTCAAATAGAAGCTTGCAAGAGAATCCTGTAGATTGATTCCTTGGCCAGGAGAAAAGAAATTACCAACGGATTGGGGGCTCTTCTGTATTCCCCTCTCTGATAACATCAGTAGTATTTCTTTAACACTTTCACAATGTCCAGTATCCCACATGATCGCCCACGGTGTTTATGAAAAACTCACATACATAAGACTAAGCACCCGTGAGTCCTAGGAAAATGGTAATAACTCACACCTAACTTTTAGTCTAGAAGGTTCTATGTATTTCTCTCTGAGGTAGGTCTTGAGGTATAGCTGGGTTGAAGAATGCTTGCCACATGCTTAGCATATGTATAGGACATGAGTTCAGTCCCTATGACCCCACATACACCATTTCATACACACACACACACACACACACACACACACACACACACACACAGAGTTTACTTCTGAGGCGTGGATTTAGAGCCACTAAATGAGACAAAGGGTAAGTTTCTGGTGGGTCGTCTTCTACCCCCATTGCCATGATGGCAGATGAAACTTCTATACAAAGTTGTCACCCAGAGATCCTTGTTCAACCTTCCAAGAAAACAAACCAAAAACAAAACAAACAGAAAACCATGAACATCACTCTCCATCAGTTTTACTCCCATGATTCATTGCTTTGACCTTTCTGATAAGGCCTGTCACCAGAGGCTGTGAGAAAGAAAGGTTTTTAGGAGACAGGGCAAGTGGACCTGGTTAGAAATGGTTCTTTGGAGCAAATCCCTTCTGTGTGGTCAGGAAACCAGTAGTTCAGTCACAGGTCAGCAGCAGCAGTTCGATCCACTTGCAAACACCAGCAGTCCTGCTCAGTAGTGTGGTATTGTGTTTGTTTGTTTGTTTGTTTTGTTGTTTGTTTTTGGTACTTTATTTACATTTCAAATGTTTTCCTTTCCAGATCTCCCCTTTGGAAACCCCCTATCCCATCCCACCTTCCCCTGCCTCTATGAGGGTGCTCCCCCACCCACTCCCGTCTTCCCTCCTTGGCATTCACCTATACGGGGGCATCTAACACCCTCAGGCCCAAGAGCCTCTCCTCCCACTGATGGCCAACAAGGCTCTCCTCTGCCACATATGTGGCCAGCATCATGGGTCCCTCCATGTGTATTCTTTGGTTGGTGATCTAGTCTCCAGGAGCATCGGGAGGTCAGGCCAGTTGACATTGTTGCTCCCTCCATGGTGCTGCAAACTCCCTCAGTTCCTTCAGTCCCTTCTCCAAGTCCTCCATCTGGGACCTCACACTCAACCCTACGGTCGCTGTGAAGTGACTCTTGGGTATTCCGAACTTTTGGGCTAATAACCACTTATCAGTGAGTACATACTGTGTTGGTTCTTTTGTGACTGAGTTACCTCGCTCAGGATGATATTTTCAAGTTCCATCCATTTGTCTATGAATTTCATGAAGTCATTGTTTTTAATAGCTGAGTAGTATTCCATTGTGTAAATGGACCACATTTTCTGTATCCATTCCTCTGTGGAGGGACATCTGGGTTGTTTCCAGCTTCTGGCTATTATAAATATGGCTGCTATGAACATAGTGGAGCATGTGTCCTTATTACATGTTGGAGCATCTTCTGGGTATATGCCCAGGAGTGGAATAGCTGGGTCCTCAGGTAGTATTATGTCCAATTTTCTGAGGGTCCGCCAAACTGATTTCCAGAGTGGTTGTACCAGCTTGCATTCCCACCAGCAGTGGAGGCGTGTTCCTCTTGATAGCAGCAGTGGTAGCCTGGCCTAGCAGGAACAGCAAGGCCTCAGCTGACTCAGCAGGAGGGACCAAAGCCAGTAGGAATGCCAGGAGAAGTTCTTTGTTGTGCCTCTCAGGGAAGAGAAGATCAGACAAAGAACTGTTGCATGGATCGCTCCACAAGCGAGCCCCTCACTGTCCATTGAGTTCTATTTATACTCCCTCCAAACATTGCCTGCTCCGCAGGTCATGCTTAGCACATGAGTCTCTCTCAGCTGGCCACATTCTGCCAGTCGGCCTGTGTCCACGAAAGCAGTAAAAAGCTGCCAGCACACCACCAGAAGTTTTGTGGTGTGTTTCTCTCTGTGGAGTCCTGACAAATGGAGCTCAACAACGTATGTAAGGCAAAGCAATACACGTGTGTCATTAGCGAAGAATCCTTCATCACTCATCCTCTCACGTGCTTGCTTTAGCAGAGCATCCTTCCACCTATGTCCGCTTCAGGAAAACACTCCTTCTCGTGTTTGCCCCAGCAAAACACCATCTGATTCACCTGTCTTCCCAAAGAAAGCAGAACTGTCCCTTTTATTATTTTATATTGCTCATAAAGCCATTTTTGTTTGTTCAGTTTTCCTCTCTAGGTAACCCTGGCTGTCCTGGAACTTGCTATGTAGAACAGGATGCCCTGGAACTCACGGAGATCCACCTGCCTCTACCTCCCCAGTGCTAGGACTAAAAGCATGAACAACCACTCCCCGGATTTATATTTTGAATGCTTTGGCCAATTTAACTCGATTTGCACATTCAAAGAAGCTTATTATAATTTTTCTAAGAAATTCAAGCATAAATAATTGCCAGCAGCTGAGTGCTGTTGTAATGCTGGCTGATATAATTTCTACTCCTAACAATGTATTTGTTTATTCTATAAATGCTCATTAAGTGCCTACTGGGAATCAAGCTCTGCTCTTGGCATTGGCATAGGGTGAAAAGGGACTGGTGGTTGCTGCCCAGTAGTGTTGCCATTCCAGCAAAGGTGGAAACAGAGAGACATACAGTGTGTCAGGAGTCAGTAAGCCTGTACAACAGCACTTGGCAATACTTGTGTGACTTAATGAAGGACTTTAAAAGTTTTAAAATAAAGGCTGGAGAGATGGCTCGGTGGTTAAGAACACTGGTTGTTCTTCCAAAGGACCGACTTTGTGTCCCAGCATCCACATAACAGCTCACAACTATTGGTGACTCCAGTTCCAAGAATGACTCCCTCTTCTGTTCTCCTTAGGTACCAGGCATGGAAGTGGTACACAGACAGGTACACACTCAGGCAAAGCGTCATACAACACACACACACACACACACACACACACACACGCACGCATGCACACACGCAAACACATACACACGCATGCACGCACGCACGCACGCATGCACGCACGTAAGCACATACACACGCACGCACACACACGCACGCACGCACGCATGCACGCACGCAAGCACACACGCACATTTTTAAATGGTTTGCGTTTGACATACTTTCTAGTATCCTCTCCCCTGCCACTTTGTTAAGGATGCTGTGGTTGGGGGTTGTCCCCCTATTCTGAATATTCTGTTCAGTTTTCTTTTTCTTTTTTGTGGGTGCAATGAACTTTTATTGATGGTATTCAAGAGATTAGGGAGGGCTCCCTAGGCCCCTCCTGTTACTATGGGGTCTGGGATGGAAATTGTGAGGGAGATGCTCAGTGTTGGGGACCGAGTTGGGACAGGGACTCCTCAGCCACCAAGGGCCTCTCTCTTGCTCTCAGTGTCCTTGCTGGGTTGGGTAGTCCGGGGTTTCTTACTCCTTGGAGGCCATGTAGGCCATGAGGTCCACCACTGTGTTGCTGTAGCCATAGTCACTGTCAGACCAGGAAATGAGCTTTACAAAGTTGTCACTGAGAGCAATGCCAGCCCCAGCATCAAAGGTGGAAGAGTGGGAGTTGCTGTTGAAGTTGCAGGAGACCACCTGGTCCTCAGTGTAGCCCAGGATGCCCTTCAGTGGGCCCTCAGATGCCTGCTTCACCACCTTCTTGATGTCATCATACTTGGCAGGTTTCTCCAGGCGGCATGTCAGATCCACAATGGATACATTGGGGGTAGGAACATGGAAGGCCATGCCAGTGAGTTTCCTGTTCAGCTCTGGGATGACCTTGCTCACAGCATTGGCAGCACCAGTGGATGCAGGGATGATGTTCTTGGCAGCCCCACAGCCATCATGCCACAGCTTTCCAGAGGAGCCATCCACAGTCTTCTGAGTGGCAGTGATGGCATGGACCATGGTCATGAGCCCTTCCACAATGCCAAAGTTGTCATGGATGACCTTGGCCGGGGGAGGGGGGGGGACTAAGCAGTTGGTGGTGCAGGATGCATTGCTGACAATCTTGAGTGAGTTGTCATATTTCTCGTGGTTTAAACCCATCACAAACATGGGGGGCATTGGCAGAAGGGGCAGAGATGATGACCCTTTTGTCCCCACCCTTCAGGTGGGCCCCAGCCTTCTCCATAGTGGTGAAGACACCAGTAGACTTCAAGACATACTCCGCACCAGCATCACCCCATTTGATGTTAGCGGGATCTCGCTCCTGGAAGATGGTGATGGGCTTCCCGTTGATGACAAGCTTCCCATTCTCAGCCTTGACTGTGCCGTTGAATTTGCGATGGGTGGAGCCATACTGGAACATGTAGACCATGTAGTTGAGGTCAAAGAAGGGGTCGTTGATGGCAACAATCTCCACTTTTCCAGCTGCAGAGGAGAAGGCAGCCCTGGTAACCAGGGGCCCAATACGGCCAAATCCATTCACACTGACCTTCACCATCTTGTCTATGGGACGAGGCTGGCACTGCACAAGAAGATGCAGCTGTCTCTGGAACAGGGAGGAGCAGAGAGCCCTGTTCAGTTTTCTTGACTCTACTAATTTTTTATTATGGTATCAAATTTAGCACAAGACTAAGAAGATGGCTCCATAGGTAAGAGTGCTTGCTGCACATGATTAAATTCAAATCCCTAATGCCCATACACAAATCTAGGCACAACCTTGCATGCCTGCAACCCTGTGTTGTGGGTAGCAGGGACTCAAGGATTGCTGATGCTTGTTGCCTGCCTGGCTAGATCCAGGTTCAATGACAGACTCTATACTAGTAAGGGGTAGAGCAGGACACCAAACACACTTCTGACTTCGGCATGTTCAGGAGTGTATGCAACAATCCCCATGTGCTCTTGTGCATGCTCACGAACACACAAACACATACTTCACAGATAGACAGACACACATAAAACTAGGACAGATTTAACAGCTTAAAACAACAGCCATGTATGAGTTCATGATTCTGTTGGTTAGAAGTTGAGACGGATCTGGCTGGATTCTCCTCTGAGGGGTTCACAAGGCTGAGGTCAAGGATCAGCTGCCTGAGCTCTGCTGACGGAATGCAATTCTTTACCGTCGTACTGCTGACATCTCTGTTTTCTGGCTTGGTCCAGGGACCTTCCTCAGCTCTTCAAAAGGATGCTCATGTTTATATATCCTTATATAACCCCTCTGCCCCCATCACCAAGACCATGATGGCACATGGACCCCTTATTATTCGGTGAGTCTCTGATTTCTGCCAGCCAGTTTCTAGTTTCCATGCCCCATGTGTTTAGATAAGAATTGCCCCAGGGAATCTCTCCACCCTAAGTCAAGTGAACCCCAGACTGTAACACAGTCACAGGAAGGTGATCTCATAACATTATCGGGTTTGGTATGCCTGAGTTCTGTCCAGCTAAGAGGACTGAGCTGAGGTGAAACACAGAGTTGGACAAAGGCCAAAAAGCTGATGATCTCTGGCCTTGTAATTCTCTAAGTACTGGGGACTGGGGGCTGATGGCTTCTGGACACTTAACACTCTCTTGCTTATTCTGTGGCTGAAAACCACTGGCTTTTGGTGACTAACACGTGTGCCATGTGTGAAGGGTGGGATTAGATAAGGGATTTATTGCTAGAGCTCCTGGCCAAGTGAGAGGTTTGGAGTTTGTTAACTCTTTGTGAACCAGGGAGGAAATAAAGAAGTTACTGACACAGACAACAAACCCACCTGGGTGAAGCAGAAACTGCCTACACACCCCTTTTTATTGCTTAGTTCTCTATGTGAAAAAGAATTACCTCATAGATAAAATGTTACAACGAAAGGAAAAGAATTAAAATCCTTCATCCAGCAAATATGCACAAGCACACACACAATCATGCACATACACATTCTGGTTGGGTCCGACCACCTGTTTCATCCACTCCACAAGCGTTCATACATACGTACACACAGACAAACAGACATATACATGTATACATTTGGTGGATGGGGCAGAGCCCCTCCCCCAAACCTCTACTTTATTTCTATTCTCTGGCCTTCTTATAAACAAACGTTCTTAGAAAATTACATAGATGTCACACAAAGGGGGAGTTACAGAAGGATGTTGATATTAAGTTCAAAGCAGTGTTTCATTCTGTAAGCTCGTTATAAGTTCAGAACAACAGTTCCACGTGGCCTTGCTTTGTCATAGTGCATGTCTGTGGCTTCATTCTTGGATCTGACCTAGAGTGAATGTTTTTCCTTGATCACAAATCGGTCCCAAGCCTAATTTCTCTTTTTAGCATAAGTGAAAGCTCATTGTGTTATGCAGCCTTTTTGTCCTCACACAGAATGATCCCAGATTCCAGTAAAGGCTGGAGAATCATATTAGATTCATCTACTTAAAGGAATTAAAGTCCTTGTTTAAAAATAAAACAAGTTGAAATGCCACAGAAACCATTCGAAGATTGTGTTATCCCTCTCCTTCATTTCATAGCCTTGTAAAGTATCATATTTAAAAAAAATTATTTATTTTTATTTTTATGCATATGATGTTTTGCCTGCATGTGTGTCTGTGCATAATGTGCTTGTCTGGTGCCTGAGGAAGCCAGAGGAGGGTGTGGGATGCCCTAAGACTGGAGTTACAGATGGTTGAGAGCTATCATGTGGGTGCTGGAAATTGAAATTGGGTCTTATGAAAGAGCTGCCAGTGCTCTTAACCACTGAGCCCAAATACCCAAATACTTCTTAAGTAAACAAATGTTAGTAACAGACACACTGGCCATCTTTGTGCTGTTGATCTTGGTTGTCAACCTGATTAGCTCTAATATAAACTAGGAGACAGGCCTCTGGGTAGGCCAGTAAGGGTATTTCCTGAAAGGACTAACTGTAAGAAGGAAGCTCCACCCTTCCAGCACTCAGAGTGAGAAGTACCTTCCAGGAGGAGCCCAGGTCTAAGGAGGTGCTTTAGTTCCTAGGAAAAGTTATGGAAAGATGGGTCAATAGTCACTAACACCTGCTGGACAATCATGGGGCTGGGGTTTGGACTCTAGTACCCACGTAACAAGCCAGACATCTGATGTATGCCAGTAACCTGAGCTCTGTTAAGGACACAGACAGAAGGATCCATCTAGCAAAAAACAAATGTGAGCACCAAGTTCAGGGAGAGATACTGTCGCAAAAGAATAGTCAGAGAGTAATAGAGAATGCTGGCTCTCATGTGTACCCAGAAGCACACACATGCACAAAAACGAGTGTGGATATGCCATATAGTCATGCATACACACACACACACAGAGAGAGAGAGAGAGAGAGAGAGAGAGAGAGAACCCACTGGGCCACTTCCTGGATCTCCTGTCCATGTTTAACTGGCATTTCACAACTTCATCAGTGGAATATATATAGATATAGATATGATTGGTTGATATCTGAAAATCCCAACAATGCCTACCAATTTTATGAACCCATTTCTAGCTCATGTGTAGGGAAGAATATAGGAGTTGCTGTTTTTGTTTAAACTCTCTGCTCTGACTGTTGACTATTTGGGGTGACAGCTCCATTTTTACTGGGTAATAACTATTTAAGACCCATTTTCTCTACTTTGCTACATAAAAGGCATAAAATTGGTGTCATTGTTGCTGCAATGAAATCATTTATGACGGCAAGGAAGAAAATGTTTGATTTTTAGGTTTCAAGAGCATTTATCTTTGGCAGATGTATAATAGACAAATGACTTAAGCTGTCAAAATACAATTCATTAAATGTGATTAGTTAAACTATTGTTAACCTACATATTTTACTTAAAAGTTCGGAGAACTGAGTTAATGAATCAAGTACCTTTGCTCTCTGAAAATGTGATCTCTCTAAATATGTGGCCCTAGGCTCACTACCACCCAGTCCAGAATCACTTGCTGCAGCTTATTTCAAACAAGGATTCCTGAGCCCACCCCCAAAGTTATCAAACTAGGACTTTGTTGGTTATATATAATAATAGCAGCAATACACACCATTTCCTATAAGGAAGATGATGTAATCAGTCAAGTTCTGTGGATCATGAGTTGCACAAGAAAACCCAGTCTTCTTTATTTTCTCCCTTGCTGCCATCAATGGCATCAAGTTTACTCCACAGAGCTTATTCCCCAGAACCTCCACGCAGGGGCTGGTGTTGGGCCAGAGAGAGAGAGAAGAGCTTGTTCTCATGAGTTCTCTATGCAAAGAAGCATTCTCCCTTAAAAGTTCTGAAAATATTTCCCTTACCTCTAGCTAACTTGAGTTGGATCAAGCACCCAGCTCTAAATTAATCATTGTGGATAAAAGATCAACTGTCACTGATTGGCCATAAATAGCACACCCACATTTAACATGAGACATGAAGACCTGTTTTTCCAAAACATCTTTTCTCTGCATCAGAGGAGAACCAGGCAGGAGGGTGTGGAAGAGAAGGAGGAACAGCCAATGAGAAGAAGCCACAGTACCCACTATTCTTCTCAGACAGTACACTCACTCTCAAAGATCATGATGTGAAGCATCCATGTTTGTTTTGGCAGCGTTCACAAAATCAAGGGATGGATTCAGCCTAGATGCCCTTGAAAAGATGAATGAATAAGACATTATGGTATGCATACAGGATGGGATTTTGCTTAGCTATGAAGAATGTAATTCTGTCACCTGCAGGAAAATGAGTGGGACTGCAAATCATCCTGTTAAGTGAAACCATTTATGAGCATGGAAGGCTTTTCAATCTTCCAGTGTCTTCTTCAACTTCTTTCTCCAATATAGAGGATTTTACTTCCTTGGTTTTGTTAATTCTAAGATTTTTATTCATTCCTTCCTCTCTTTCTGGTCTTTTCCTTGCCTCCTTCCCTCCTTCCTTCCCTCTCTCCTTCCCTCCCTCCCTTCTTCCCTGCTCTTTTCCTTCCTTATTCTATAGTTGTAAATGGGACTATTTTCCTGGTTCTTTCTTAGCATGCTTTTTATTAGTATTTGGAAGGTTTTTTTGAAGGCATGTTCTTTAGACACTGCTTAAAAAGTGTGTCAATCTCTTGCGGAAGTTTAACGTATCTTATCTATAGAATCATTTTATCTGTGGATAAGTATACTTTGGCTTTCCTTTCTATCTCTTTTGTTTCCTAGTCTTATTGCTCTAGCTAAGGTTTCAAAAACTGTTGAGTAAGAGTGGATAGAGTAGAAAACCTTGTCTTGTTCCTGATTTTAATGGAAATGCTGAGTATGCCCCCCCAAATCAGTATAATGTTTATAAGTTTGTTATGTATAGCCTTTATTATGTTGATACATGCTCCTTCTATTCCTGGTCTCCTTGAGACGTGTGTGTGTGTGTGTGTGTGTGTGTGTGTGGTTGTGTGTGTGTGTGTGCACATTGTGGAGTATGAGTATATATGTGTGCAGTTGCATGCAGGTCCTTAAGAAGGACCCTGGAGCTGGAGTTACAGGCAATTATAAGACACTTGCCCTAGGCACTGGGGACTAACCCCAAGACCTCTGTAAGAGTCCTATGTGCTCTGCTTAACAACCCCTTGTTCTTTAAATGTCTGGTAGACTTCAGCAGTGACTCCATTTGAGCTTGGACTTTTTTGGTTGGGAAATGTTTCAATTGTTACTCCAATCACATTGCTTGCTATATGCTTAATTAATTTACCTTACTTTTGTTTAATTTTGGTAGTATAAATTTAGTGGAATATAAGTTTTAAAAGTATGTCCCATGGTTTTCTGAGTCTTGTTGGCATCTATTGCTTTCATTAATTTGAGGGGTTTTTTTTCCTCTCTCCTTTTGCTTAGCTTGTGTAAGAGTTTGCTTCTCTTGGTTATCTGTTCAATAAACCAACTCTTCGTTTCAAAGACTTTTTGTATGATAAACTTCCATCTCATTAAAATTTTTCCTTGACTTTAATTACTTCTTTCCATCTACTGGTTAGGGTTCATTTGTTTTTTGAAGACCTTAAGATGCGTTATTATTTATTTAAGATCAGATTTTTTAAATGTAAGCTTCCCTCTTAGGACTGCTGTTATGGAATCCATAGATTTTGGTTGCTGTGTTTTTGATTCTAAGAAAATTTAGAATTTCCTTCCTGCTTGTATCCTTTAATCACCAGGCGTTTCTGTGTGCTGCTGATTTCAATTTTAATATTGTTTCAATTTTATATACTTATTGATACATGCTTGATGTCTTATTATTATTACATATTTCAAAAATAGTTCTGTGAACTGCCTAAAAGAATATGCATCCTGTGGTGTTTGGATAGACTCTTCCTAAATGTTTATTGGATCCATGTGAGTAATGATATCATTGAATTCATATTTCTGTCTCAATATTTGTCAAAATGACCTGTCTTTTGGTGAGCACACTGAAGAAACCCACCATCATTGTTCTGGGGTAAAGCTATGATACCTGTATTTGGAATATATATAATGATAATGTCCCCTTGATAGATTGCTCTCTTAATTAACATGAACTGGCTTTCTTTACATCTTTTGACTAAGTGGTTTAACATCTATTTTTTTTTAGATATTACAACAGTGAACTCTTTTTTCCCTAGTTCTATTTTCTTGGAGTACTTTTTTCCATCTTCTAAGGCCAAGATCGCTCAAAGTTTTGATGTTGAGGTGTGTTTCTTGGCAGTAACAAGTAGATCCATACACTCTGCGATCCATTCTTATCAGCAGCCCTTGGAACTCAGTTACTTAACAGGACATGAGGAAGTCTTTCATAAGAGCCTGTTTTACATAGTAAAAGCAATATACAGCAAACCAATGGCCAACATCAAACTAAATGGAAGGAAACTTGAAGCAGTCCCACTAAAATCAGGGACTAGGCAAGGCTGTCCACTCTCTCCCTATCTATTCAATATAGTTCTTGAAGTTCTAGCTAGAGCAATTAGACAACAAAAGGAGGTCAAAGGGATACAAATTGGAAAGGAAGAAATCAAAATATCATAATATCATATGATATGATGGTATACTTAAGTGACCCAAAAAAACTCCACCAGAGAACTGCTACAGCTGATAAACAACTTCAGCAAAGTGGCCAGATACACAATTAACTCAAATCAGTAGCATTCCTATACTCAAAGGATAAACAGGCTGAGAAATAAATTAGGCAAATGACACCCTTCACAATTGTCACAAACAATATAAGGTATCTTGGTGTGACTCTAACCAAACAAGTGAAAGATCTGTATGACAAGAACTTTAAGTCTCTGAAGAAAGAAATCGAAGAAGACCCCAGAAGATGGAAAGATCTCCCATGCTCATGGATCGGCAGGATTAATATAGTTAAAATGGCCATCCTGCCGAGAGCAATCTACAGATTCAATGCAATCCCCATCAAAATTCCAACTCAATTCTTCATAGACTTAGAAAGAGTAATTCTCAAATTCATATGAAATAACAAAAAACCCAGGATAGCAAAAACTATTCTCAATAATAAAAGGACTTCTGGGGGAATCAGTATCCCCGACCTCAAGCTGTACTACAGAACAGTAGTGATAAAAAGTGCATGGTATTGGTACAGTGACAGGCAGGTAGATCAATGGAATAGAATTGAAGACCCAGAAATGAACCCACACACCTATGGTCACTTGATCTTTGACAAAGGAGCTAAAACCATCCAGTGGAAAAAAGACAGCATTTTTAACAAATGGTGCTGGTTCAACTGGTGATCTATATGTAGAAGAATGTGAATTGATCCATTCCTATCTCCCTGTACAAAGCTCAAGTCCAAGTGGATCAAGGACCTCCACATAAAACCAGATACACTGAATCTAATAGAAGAGAAAGTGGGGAAAAGTCTCGAACACATGGGCACAGGGGAAAAGTTCCTGAATAGAACACCAATGGCTTATGCTCTATGATCAAGAATCGACAAATGGGATCTCTTGAAATTGCAAAGCTTCTGTAAGGCAAAGGACACTGTAAATAGGGCAAAACAGCAACCAACAGATTGGGAAAAGATCTTTACCAATCCTAAGTCCGATAGAGGGCTTATATCCAATATATACAAAGAACTCAAGGAGTTAGACTCCAGAGAACCAAATAACTCTATCAAACAAATTGGGAACAGAGCTAAACAGAGAATTCCCAACTGAGGAAACTCGAATGGCTCTGAAGCACCTAAAGAAATGTTCAACATCCTTAGTCATCAGGGAAGTGCAAATCAAAACAACCCTGAGATTCCACCTCACACCAGTCAGAATGGCTGATATCAAAAACTCAGGTGACAGCAGATGCTGGAGAGGATGTGGAGAAAGAGGAACACTCCTCCATTGCTGGTGGAAATGCAAGCTGGTTCAACCACTGTGGAAATCAGTTTGGCAGACCCTCAGAAAAATGAACATAATACTACCTGAGGACACAGCTATTCCACTCCTGGGCATATACCCAGAAGATGCTCCAACATGTAATAAAGATACATGCTCACCTATGTTCATAGCAGCCATATTTATAATAGCCAGAAATTGGAAACAACCCATATGTCCCTCAACAGAGGAATGAATACAGAAAATGTGGTACATTTACACAATGGAATACTACTCAGCTATTAAAAACAATGACTTCATGAAATTCGCAGACAAATGGATGAAACTTGAAAATATCATCCTGAGCGAGGTAACACAGTCACAAAAGAATGAACACAGTAAGTACTCACTGATAAGTGGATATTAGCCCAAAAGTTCGAAATACCCAAGAGTCATTTTGCAGCAACCATAGGGCTGAGTGTGAGGTCCCAGATGGAGGAGTTGGAGAAGGGACTGAAGGAACTAAGGGAGTTTGCAGCCCCAGGGAGGGAGCAACAGTGGCAACTGGCCTGACCTCCCTATGCTACTGGAGACTGATCACCAACCAAAGAATACACATGGAGGGACCCATGGTGCTGGCCACATATGTGGGAGAGGATGGTCTTGTCAGCCATCAGGGGGAGGAGAGGCCCTTGGACTGCAGGGTTTTAGATCCCCCAGTATAGGAGAATTCCAAGGAGGGAAGAGGAGAGTGGGTGGGTGGGAGAATACCCCCATAGAGACAGGGGAAGGGGGAAGGGGTATAGGGGGGTTCCAAATGGGAGATCTGTAAAGATGGAAACATTCGAAATGTAAATAAAATATCAATTAAAAAAGGAGCTTGTTTTAAATCTAATCTACCAATCTGTGTCTTTTAGGTGAAGAGATCATTAATATTTGTTACTATTATTGAAAGGTCTATACGAACTCCTGTCATTTTGTTGATTTTTGTAGTGTTTTATGTTCTCCTTGTCCTCAGTTGCTTAATTTTTGTCCTTGCATGGTTTATTCTCTTCTATAAGATCATGGGCATGTTTATATTTCTCTTCAGTCCAAAGGATTCCCTCAAGTACCTTCAGGAGTGGCTGCTAGTGGCTATGCCTTCCATTAGCCTGCTTTTATCGTGGAAAGATTTTCTTCTTCTTTAATTATCATTTTCCTAGGCTGTCAGAGCTTATAATACATCACTCCAGTCCCCCTGGCTGGTTAGTTGTTTTGTTGAGAAGCCAATTGTTATTCCCTTGGGCCTGCCTTTCCACCGGACTTGTTTCTCTTACAGCTTTCTGTATGCTTTCTCTGTCTGTCTATTTCATGTTTTAGCATGAAACTATAACATGACGAGGTGATTTTTTTTTTATCTTGCTTGTTTAATAATCTAAGTGCTTCTTGTACCTGGGCAGCTCTTACCTTAATTTGGGGGATTTTCTGGTAATTGTTTCACAAGGTGTATGTACTCATATGCCCAGCAAAACAACACATTATATATCTTAAAATACATAATTATCTATCAGCCTTGCTGCAACACATTATCTTTCGATAACACTGGAGAGGGAAAAAATGACTCTGGACATGTTACACCCGATGTGGCCTCTTGTTTCTCTCATCCATAGAATTGAAACAAGACTCTTCTACAACAATACCTGTTAAATGGAGCTGAAGAGAATAAAACTGCCAATCAATCAGCTAAACGAGCTAAGCACAGGCTCTGGTACCCAGCAGCTAA
>JADRCH010000267.1:2553321-2590881 GCA_019843965.1 Rhynchomys soricoides
CAGCTAAACGAGCTAAGCACAGGCTCTGGTACCCAGCAGCGCCCATTAAGGTACAGTTATTAAAATGCACCCTAGCTCTCTAAGTCCTTTTGTATGTTTCTCATTTTTCTTCACAACACCCATCCAAGTGTAAGGACATTAACTCGGCAAGTAGTTTTACCAAAGCCCTATAAACTAGTTAAAAATTGCAAAAGATAGAACCAAAGTCAATTTTCTCAGCTCATTAGCATCTTTTCTAACTCTGTACACAGAAGTTCAGTGATTTATAAAGGTTGTTAGAGTTTTCTGAACTATAACACAGATACAATTAAGAAAATTTACTTAACTAGAGTCATGACTTGAAACAAGTTAAATCAGTCAAAATTTAACTAACTGAATGGTTTGAGGTAAATTAAGATGAAATTGAGAAACTTGTGTTTGTGGAGCATGTACGTGGAGAGTGTTTGTACCTGCTTGTGTGCAGAGTGTTTATAGCGCTCTCTCTCTCTCTCTGTCTCTCTCTCTCTCTCGTTTGTGTGTCTTATGTGTGTGTGGTATTCACACATAAGACATACACTCACACATGTGTACTTGTGGAGTGTGTGTGGGCATGTATATGTGCTTGTGAAGGGTGTGTGTGTTCATATACACACATACACATGTTGAAAATGACAGGAATATATTTACTGGTACATGATGAAAAGAGCATTCAACAAGGTAAGGATTTAATTGAATAGCAAAACAAGAAATGCAAATACAAGCCGTCTAAGCTGCTCTAGCAGCTTCAGTTTCAACAATATTCCAGACTCCTGCTAAAGACTAAAACATATTTCACTGATCAGAATTAAATCACATGCTCATCACTAGCTAAAATGAATCCAGAGAAGAAACCAGTTTTAATTGAGTATCTCTAACACGACAAGAGGAAGAAGGAATAGCAAAGGCTGCCATTTTGATTTGTTTTGCTGTCTGTAGCTACCTTAGAATGTTTATTTTTCTTAAACTCAAAAACTTGTAAATAAGCACATTCTGTACAGGGTGCTTCTGATTTGTCATTTATTATTTTATAGTTGTTTTTATCTCTTGCCAGTAAAATAAATGTGTAAAATTAGGTTTAAGATTTAGAAGTTATCAATATATACAGGTAAGACAATTAGAATTATACACATGGTATTCAAGGAGAACCCTTTACTAGGTATATGTAATATATGTATATAAGTATACACATGTACACACACATACACATACATGCACAGACATACATTCCTTTAGTAGTGTCTAAGAAAGTATCTAAAATCAACTTGAGAACAGATACAGACATGTCAATATTTTCTGCTGTTAATATTTTCAGTTTAGGTCATTTCTCCATAGAATTAGGCAAATATAAGATGTAGTCAAATGTAATTTGCTTTAGCCATAAATGCAAACTCCTGTGAAAACAGTACAGTTCTTAAAAGGCATCCTAAAAGTGGGGGAGCAATTTAGCTTTTTGGACTTGTCAGAGCCTTTAGATCTGTCTCCATTCCTTTGATGAAGGTTGGCTTGCCTACACTTGGAAGAATAGAGTTAAACGTGGAGCCATTTAGACAAAACCCACTAATTTGGAGGATGTCTTTCATAGTTGAGATATCATCCTAGAACCATCAGTCACACATAACTATTCAGATATGAAACCAACTTAGTAGCTGCTCCATGGAACAGTACAGATATGGGACATTTCCAGCTTTATGGAAAGTTCTCCTGATAGCCTTGTTCTTATGATTGAGATGCTTAAGAAGCAATACCAGGGTGGTGTATACCTGTTATCACAGCGTTTGGGAAGCAGAGACGGGGAAATTAATATAAACGTGATCATCAGTTGGCCTTCATAGTGAGTTCTGGAGCAGCCTGGGCTATGAAGCAAGACTTGTTTCCAAAATGAATTAATAAAATTTAAAGGTAAAGAGCAGCAATACTAGGATCAAATCCTCTGCATGAGTGGAACCTGTCACACAGAGTATTGTTCTAATTCCTCCTTGGGAACAGTATCAGAGTGCCTTTACAAGCCTCCTTACAGAAACAGCTTGCTTTGTTAATCTGAGCTTATTGAGTTACCTCAACAGCACACTCCAGATAGTATGCTCCCTGCAGGTGGGGGTTCAGGGAGTAATTAGACATGGTGCTTTCCCTCTTCTCCATGAATTTATTGTGGAACAAATAACAAAGACGCAGTGTAGTCTGTGAATGCCAAGTAAATATGTACAATGTGTTCTGGGAGCAGAAAGAAAAAAAAAAAGACTCTAATTAGGGCATTCTGAAATCCTTCTTTGCAAAGAGTTCAAGTGAATGCCAGTGCAGGGGGTTTGGACTTTTATTGTAAAGGCTTTGAAAGGCTATTGAGGTATTTTTAAACAAAGGATCGGCAAAGAATTATATATATTTTAAGAGGTCATTCTGGTGGCAATTAGAGTAGGTGAGAAACTGGAGGTAAGACCCAAGGTGGACAAAGCATAAGCTTTAAAACGTTGAGGGCATTGAGGAGTCCCTGATGAGTGGCATTCAGTTTAGAGGTGCTAAGCTTGATGATCACCCCTGCATTCATTCCTCTGTCTTAGAACCAGGCCACAATGTACATGTTTTAAAAGTCCCACCCTCTCTTTGTTCGGGTTTGCTGCACTGAGGTCTTTCTAAACAGTTTTACACATTTTATACATTTTATACATATTGCCGTATTACATTACAGCTCACCCAACCCCCCCCCACACAGGTGAATAAGGCCATTGAAGTCAATCCATCTTCTACAAAAGTGGCTTTGTCACTCTTCCAACTCTGTCCTGTCAGTCCCCGCGTCCTCTGACGAAAGCCGTCACTAGCCCACCCTCTACCACCAGAGCTGTCTGTCTCGACCTCCGTGTTGTACTTTTTCACGTAACATACTTTGGCCATGTTTTTCCCTCTGCTCCTACCCTAGTCTTGCCCCACACCTCATACTTCACATTCTTTTGGTTTTTTCTTTCATGATTATCCCACCATTTGAAGCTATCTAAAGAATGAGTTGCACACCTTTAAAAGAATGTCTGTGTACAGTTTTGGCTTTTGTTTTTAATAAAAGTAAGGAAAAAAATGTTGTATCTTTGTGTATGTGAAAACAAATCATTATGGGAGACAGTCTAAAAGTCCTGAACAGGGTCTTAGAGAACATCTCTAGTAGAACGGGACCTTTGGTGCTTCTTTGCTCCATTTTGATGGCCAGTATGTTCTACTTTCTTCTGTAATAAAATAGATTGGATACTCTTTTTCTCCAAAAAGTTACAATCATTGTACCCAAGGAACTGTGCCAACCCGGTTAAAAGCAGTCTGTTCACCAGCTGCACTACTTCAAGACTGTACTGGCTGGTTTTGTGTCAACTGGACACAAGCTGGAGTTATCACAGAGAAAGGACCTTCAGTTGAGGAAATGCCTCCATGAGATCCAGGTGTAAGACATTTTCTCAATTAGTGATCAAGGGGGGAGGGCCCCTTGTGGGTGGTACCATCTGTGGGCTGGTAGTCTTGGGCTCTATAAGAAAGCAAGCTGAGCAAGCCAGGAGAAGCAAGCCAGTAAGGAACATCCCTCCATGCCCTCTGCATCAGCTCCTGCCTCCTGACCTGCTTGAGTTCCAGTCCTGACTTCCTTTCATGATGAACAGCAGAGTGGAAGTGTAAGCTGAATAAACCCTTTCCTCCCCAACTTGATTCTTGGTCATGATGTTTGTGCAGGAGTAGAAACCCTAAGACAAGGACCAATACTCAACTGGAATATGAAAAAGATGCTTTCCTTAAAAAGTGCATCGCAAGGCTGATGGAGGAGCTGGATCAGTAGGTTAAGGCGCTGGCTGCCCACCTTCACACCTGAGCTCCATCCCCAGGGACTCACTCGACAGAATGAGAGAACTGACTCATGCTGTCTTCTGACCTCCTCATGTACATCATGGCACCTCACACAATAAATAAATGTGACAGAACCTTAAAAGTAAGACTGGAGCACAAATTTAAAATAGACCACATGATCATGATGATTGGCTAGGAATTGGGTTTTTTTTTTTTTTTTTGGATACTTTATTTACATTTCAAATGTTTTCCCCTTTCCAGGTCTCCCCTTTGGAACCTCCCTTTCCCCCCTCCCCCTGCCTCTATGAGGTATTCCCTCACCCACCCACTCCCAGCTTCCCTCCCTGGCATTCTCCTATACTGGGGCATCTAACACCCTCAGGCCCAAGGGAACCAATCTTAAATGCTCTTTCAGACCAATCTTGCTGTTGTTCAGTACACTATTATTACTGTGTGTTATTAAAGCGGTGCTCTGTCAGACTCTCCATTGCCTTCCAACTCTATGTTTGACATTCTTCTTTGGAAATCACATCTCTCAATCCCATTTCATTGCCCCTGCAACCCTGTTCCCCTTTAGGTATTTCACCCTCCTAAATTCAGATGAAAAACCTGATTAATCAAGCCCAGTTACATCTGGACTTAGGAAGGCCCCACTTCTCCCACGGCTAATGAGTTTGTACTTAACAAAGCATCTTGCTGGAACTCTGTCTGACTCCTCCCACCCCAGATCCAGTGAACGCAGACGTGACAGTTGCCTTACAAGCCTCTAAGTTCCTTCAGAGTTATCATTCTAGCTCATGCAGTGCACCCCCATCTACCTCCCAGTCCCCACCCGGGGCTTGTATGGAAGAGGCTTTAGGTGGTAAATTGAGAAGCTTGTATTTAGTAGGAAGTGGAAACGAATTCATCAAGTTGCTTATTGTTCCTATACAGAACTCCTTCGAGAATAAACCAACGGGCTTGTTTCCATTGGCTAATCTCGTCTGATGCAGTAGAAATGAACATTTCTGACTTGCCAGCGTTTTGCCGATATCTGAATATTTTTGTTGTGCTGAATGTGACTAGAGGTACAGACACACTTTTACCCTGTCTCACGCATGAAAAGAGACAGCATAAGCATGCAATCGAACTCGTTTCGGATCCAAGTATTTTAACAGCAAATTACTAAATTTAGCTGGAGACAATAGGAGCGATAACCCACCGCCATTTCAGAATGCTTTCTACCAGTCTAGACACAAACGCAGGGGACAGCTTGAACTGTATGTAAAATGAAGGGTGAGCTTTACAATATTTGTTACCTGTTTGCAGCATGCTGACCTGCTAAAAGAAAACAGATGTCTATGAGATAGTCCAAACATTTAAGAAAGGTCTAAAAACAAAAATTCAAGAAAAAGGAGACAGAAAAGGATGCTACAAAGTAGTGCCTGCATCATTTGGCTCTAAAGATTATCAGGACTGAAACACTTGGCTACTTTATACTTATTCCATGCTTTTGTTAATTAATAGAGAAATGTTGGTGACAGCAATTATATCAAAACTACAAAGTCTTCCCATAAATAAAAGCAAAATTTATCATTTCCAAAACAACACAGTAGGCACTATCCTATTCAAATTCTGGGCTTGAAAAACAGCCTCGTGCCATGAAGAACTGTATTTATTTAGTTTTGCCGGCTCTGAATTATATAAAATGACATTCTCCAAATCCCCTTTGAGCGTGTTTCAGGAGATATTCTTGCTTCTTGTATTTGGAGCTGAGTATTCTTGGATTAGAAAATTCACTTCACCATGAATAAAATAACGAAGTCTCAACTAAAATCCCGAAGACCTCAATGTCGAGAAATTCTCTATTTTTAGTAAGTGGTACAGTGAATGCTTCCTCCCTCCCTTCGCCTCCATCAGCAGGTGTCTGCCATTCCTGCAGACTGATAAGAGGAAAAGGAGGGGGCGAAGAGAAAGAAAATTGTCTACGTCTTGGGTGGTGGAGGTGGGGATATTTTAACATCACGATTTAAAGTAATTCAGTTTTAACGTCCTTCAACAGAATTTATTACGAGGTTTATCATGGATTACTCAGCAGTTTGGATATGTCCATCTGTAACTTATAAACGGAAGGGGACACGGGATTAGAGGGAACGAAGGATGGGGGAAAGAGAAGCAAAATGTAGGCGCGTGGGCACGGAAGGGAGAGGCGGATTTGGCAGCCATGAGGGACCGCGACTCAGAAATGGAAAGTGTGGCCTGGCCGTCCTGCCCTGGAGTGTGTGTGGGAGGGGAGCACGGTGTCGCATTGTCCTCTCCCGACCCTAAGCTCTCCTCCCGTAGGATGAGGCCTTGGCAGGATGTACAGGGAGAGGGTTAGTCATGCGGGTGCTCAGGTAAGCAGTCTCCTGGGCACTGGAGGACCCGCAAAGAAGGGAAAGGTCTAGGGGCAGACGTGACCCCGAGTCCGCTTCCGGAGCGGAGGGGTTTAAAGGTCAAAGGCCACCCGCCACTCGGGGTGAAGGGAAAGCTAGGGTTAGTATCCGCGTCTCATCCTTTACAGGCCTGCCTCCCTCCCGAGTCGAAGCCCTCCCACGACAGCTCGCAACCAACATGGCGGCCGGGCGCCCCCATCTCCCGCCCCGCGCCGTCTCCTCAGCGGTCCTCGCGCGCGACGCGGGGCAGCGGCCTAAGCCCCCGACGACCCGCGGGAGCGGAGCGCGGTGGAGGGAGCGAGCCGGGCGCGCGCAGGGGTGGCGGAGCCTGGCAGCCCGCCCAGGGCGCGCTCGGTGGGCTGCGGGCACGCGCGCCGACATCCGGGCGCGCGCGCGGGGGCGGAGCGGCGGCGGCGGTTGGAAGGAGCCCTCTCGCGGCCGCGGCAGCAGCAGCGCCCGCTCCGACTACAGTCCGGCCGCCGCCGCCGCCTCGCGCCTCAGCCGCCCGGCCAGACATGAGTGAGGCGGCTCGGGATCTCTCGCCCGGAGCGCCGCCGGCGGTGGCCGCGGCCGCCTCTGAGGAGAGGAAAGGGAAAGAGCCGGAGCGCGAGAAGCTGCCGCCCATCGTGACGGCCGGCGCAGCCGCGGTAGGTGCGGCGGGGGCCGGGGGACTCCCGGGCGGCGGGTGAAGGCGGCCTGGAGAGAGGACACCGGGGAAGTCGCGCCTCGAGGGCAACGGCCACCACCTGGGAACCGCGGCTTCCACGCTCGGGGAGTGTGGTCCGCTGCCCGACGCTGGGCGTTTGCTTGTTTTCGGGGGTCTGGCTCCCGACTTTGTCCAGAGGCTCGGCATCCTCTGTTGGATGAGCATAGGTGTCAGTTGGGCGTCAGGGAGGTTTTTCTCAGAAAGGGAAAACCTGCCTGTGGGCGCCGAGACAGCGCTTCCCTTCGCTTTTGCAGTCCTCAGGTTGAACAGTCTCAGAGGCGAGTTTCTGCCTAATTCTGACCTTTGCGTTGCTATCGGGGTGGTGGGAGGCAGAAGCATCCCTTGGATACTTTTATTTTTTCATATGGTACTGACATGTGACTTGAAGGAGAGAAACTATTCCTTCTTTTAAAACTCAGCTATCTAAGCTTAACCAGGGTAATTTGCCAGCTGGATTTTGCAAGGGTTAATTTGGAAGGCGCTCTCAGCCTTCAAATTCCATACTGCCAAATGATGTCATGGACAGCATCCCCTCTCTCCCTTCCCCCTGTTTGTACTTGGTGGTTGTGAGTCTAGTTGCTTAATAATTAACCTCTGGTTTTGACATTTTGATTTGGCATACTATTTAAATACTTTGGGCAAGTTTACTTTCATTATTTAAAGATTATGACTTGTCAACCCATCTGTACGTGACAAAATAGTAAAAGTTTAGGGAATATTATACGTTTTAAAAATTTCTACTTGCAATTAGTTTCTAGAAGCCGCCCTCCTAAATGACTAAGAACTTACTAAAATAGCTGACTCTTCTTTATGAAGTATTAGTATCAGAATAATGTTATGATTTGGTAGGTTTTTCAAAAATGTTTGGAGCCTGAAATAACTGTAAATTGTTAAAGACAACTCTTTTATCCTAAGTCAGTGCAGCAAATTGTGGACAGCAATGACACTCATTTAAAAGCATAACTACAACTGATTGGTAAATTGCAGCTGTAGTTAGGGATTACTTTGAGAGATGGTTTGAAACAATTTGTCATTCATATTGTAGTCAGTTGGTGCCCATGGTTTTCAGAGCTTATTATGTAGGACTTCTTAATGCCAATGTGGTTTGTTTTAAGTCTGTGTATGTGTCTAGTATGTCTGTACGTGTGTGTGTGTGTGTATGGAGGATAGGGGAAACCTCTGGTGTCAGTCCTCACTCCACGCTACCAGCAATGTTTTCCTAAGGTGGTTATTAAGGGGGAAAATTTATCATCTGCTTTTAGAAGCAATTTTATGAATGAGTTTAGTTTCTAACAGCAAGTACCTTTTCCCAAATTATTTGTATATAGTAAAGACTATATTATATATGTTAAATATTTATACATAATTATTTATATATAATTTCAGTGTAACTGAAAGAATGGTTTGGAACTTACAGAGCTGATTCAGTGTGGATGGAAACCTAACATTTCTTGTCTGAAGCCCATAGGTCTTAGCAAATTCAAGTTTTTCAGACTTTAAGAAAGTAATCCTTTTAAGTATTCTTACCACATGTAGTACCTACAGTGAAGTCCTGGCCAGTTTCCTAGCATCAGTAGTATTTAAAACTGTAGACAATGTATTGTCTGTTCTGCTAAATAGAATTCAAAACTCTTACTTGCCTTTTGCCATTTCAAGTCACATTCACATTTTTGCTACCAAATGAATTGCACAGACAGTTTTTTCAGGATTGTGGACTAGTCAAAAAGACTATAGTTTAAGATATTTTTTTTAAATCTTTAAGACAAATTGAGGATAAAAACAGTTTGGAATAGAAAACTTGGGATTCTGCAGCAGTTTCTGGTGGTGCCTTAAAATGTCCTTCGACATTGATACTCTGTTGGATCTTTCCATGGAACTTTTAAGAGAACAAAGCAAGTATGTATGTGTGTTTTTCATAAGGATTTTCAGAGCTGAAATTTTGAGGCATCATCTCAAAAAAGCCCTAAAGGAAAAAAATATGCTGACATCTAAAGATCAGGAAAGCCAGGGCATCTGGGATGATTGAATTTTCCGGTGGAGTGGGGAAGGCTTGATGACTATGGTGGGCAGGGAAAGACAGTTTATGGCCTCCTGGTTTATTTTCAGACTCTGTAGGGCTTAAGCAGAACTCAGGGTTTGTTTAGTATCCTAGCAGTAACTTTGGGAGGCCTTTTAGTGATTCTTTCTTTTTGCCCAAATTAATAGCTCCACCTTTCCAACTTGAGTTTATATTTTAATTCAAGTGGCCTACTAATCATGACTTTTTCAGAAAATTAGTGTGCCGTGGTTATGACTGTGTGGAAAACAGTAAGAGTGACAGCTCACTAAAATGAAGAAGAGGCCAGATTATGCTGATCCTAAATTAAGGCCAAAAAATTTAATCTATATTCTGAGTGTTTAAAGAGGGGTGCCAGGATAGGAGAGAGAATGCTAGAAACTGATAAATTCTGATACTACCTCTATGCCAAATTCCATTCAGAAGATTCCTGACACAGGTCTCAAGTGAGACTTACCATAGAGTTACTTTGGTAGGATGTTGAGGTCCTGACTCACATTCCACCTTAAGACATTCGTTTTCAATCGTTGATGCACAGTAAAATCAACTGGGAAACACTATGATGGCCCAAATGCAAGCTGTTTAAATCAGAATTTCTGAGAATGGAGCATATTTTTCTGTTAATTCCTTGGTATAACTAAGAGTGAACACTAATGCTGTATGTACTGAATTAAAAGCTATGAGCACAGCTCAGCAATCTGTGTTTTAAAACTACACCCTCATCCCAAATCTGTTTAGGACTAGATGTTAAGTGGTTCTATGAAAGATGGGGGGCTGGGGATGCTGAAAGGAATGGCTGTTAAAGTGGCTCTGGGAGAGATGCTCAAGAAGCCCTGGATTATGGAATTTAGACATACTGAATCCACTAAGGTTGGCAGATTGAAATGGAGACAAATATGTAAATTAGTTAGTGATTTAATACAAATATTAGAAAAACATGGTAAATAAAGGAGAAAATGCACAAAGGAGAGGCAGAACTGTGGCAAGTAGGGACGAGTTTTCTTGCTTCCTTCAGTATTTAGTGAGCTGAACAGGAAAGAGAGATTCTCCGTGGAATGGGATATACCAAGGAATAAAATAAATTCAAAAAAGATAAATTTTATATAAACCAGATGTGTGTGCACATGCATGAGTGTGCGCGTACATGTGTGTGTGCATGTGTATTTCTCTGAGGATCAAACTCAGGGCTTTGTGTACATACATTCTACCACTGAGCTACATCTCCATCCCTAGTTTAGAATTCATAGGGAAGTTTGCCCACAGATAGAAGATTAGGGACTGTGTAAAGTGGGTAGGAGAAGAGTTTGAGGGAAAACACAGGTGTATGCAGAAGACAAAAGTGATAAGTCTGTGTTGAGTATGAGTGGGCTTGCTGGAACTACCAGTCACTGGACTTATATAAGATAAGCTTAGCTTTGCACTAACTGAGGTAGAAAACACAGATAAGGCTTAACTAGAATGTCCTACCTCAGATGATTCAGGGCTAATGGATAAATAACAAATCAGTATGTAAAAGCCACAATAATCCTAATGTCCCTAGTTACACAGGACCAGTTCCACTTTAAACAGCGGGAACTTAAAATTTTGAAAACATTACGGGAAAGGGAAAATTGGCTTTCTGTCTAATTGGCAAATGTTCAGAGGTGTATGTAGCATGTTTTTGTTGGGATATGTTACAGATATGTACATGTCTATGGACCTGAGTCCTTATAGAGTTTACACATGGTTCAGAAAAGATGGTGGGGGAAATCTTTATTTCTTTTTGTTAATTGATCTCAATAAAAGCCCACTGGAAACCCCTCTCCCACCCCCCAAAAACACAATAAACTACAGAAATAGTTTTCAATATGGAGATGATCGGTGTGTGCAGAACCATGAAGAAAGGCCTTGAAGTAAAGGTAATTATTTAAGCTGGCTGGCCATTGAAGGAATGATAGGATCTGAATGAGCAAAAGAAAATATGTAAAGTAAACAGTGGGGAAAATAACTTGAGAGGCCTTAAAGAGAAAAATAAATTAGGGAACAATAAAACAAGCCCAATGGAAACATGCTGGGGCCTTGTAGGAGGTATGTAAGGATGCATGGAGGCTGGAGAATGTTGGACATTTCCCCTGTGGTTAATGGGAAACCTTTGGAATTCTTTGAATAGAGGAACAACATAACAAGATTGCTGCAGTGTGTGGTTAAACTGGAGGAAGTAAGAGGAAGAGAGTGAAGAAAAGAGGGCTGGGGTTCATGCTTGAGATGATGAACACATCCATTGGAGTGTTGGCCACAGGAGAAACTGTACAGAGTAGAAGAACCCACAGTGTGGAACCTAGGTGACAGGAATGAAAGATGGAAGGATTAATACAGGGGGAAAAAAGACTCAGCTCCAGAAAAGCTTTATTGGGAGGAAGAAGAGGAGGATGGAAGGAAGAAGAAGGCAGCAAAAAGAGAGGGAAGAGGAGGTGGAAGAAGAGACATATTCAAAAACAAAAAAACAAAAAACAAAACAGTCCAGCCAGTAACATTTTCCAAAAAAGTGTGGGTGTGTTCACCTAAACTCTGCACAGCTTAGCACTTTGAACAATCTTGAACATGTAACCTCTTGTGCCTTTTGTCTATTATATTCTAAATGAGATGATGTAGGGAGAGAATGAAAAAAAATTATGGTGACTATATCTTATATAATTTAATAAACTAAAGGGTTTTTTGAAAATGCATATGACCTGGTTTAGTGGTCCATGCTTCCAGCCTAGCACTTTTGAGAGATAAAGGTAGACCAGTCTCTTGAGCTGTAGGACAGTCAGGACTACATAGTGAGTTAGTCTGTCAGTCAATCAGTCTGTCAGTCAGTCTCTCTTTCCCAAAAAGACATATGTATGTAATGTAACTGTTGAGTGCATAATCTGCACTATGCATTTTTCATGTGTCACGTGTCATTTAGTCAATTAATACTATCAACAACAATCACATAACAACCCAGTGTAGAGATTATTATCTCATTTTCTGGGATAGGTGTTTGAGTCAGATTTCTTGTATATTGCCAAAGGGTAAAATGATACTGAGGTACAAGGGTGGTTTTAAAAATCTGTGTTCTTTCCCACATTCTGAGTTCTCTATGTCCCTCTCTGGTGGCAAGATGTGGCACAAAAAGCCTCCACCTAAAGCAGTAATCCCAATTTGGAAAAGAGGGTGTAGTCCAGCAATATATTAGTTCAATTTTTTTCAAAGGTAAGAATATTTTATCAAATATATTCTAGAATATATGATCATTTGGTTTTAATGTTATGAATATGTAGTTTTAAATTCTGTATAAAACAAAGCAGTCTGATAAAGTAAAAATAACCTGTTAAAGAGAGATTAAAATAGTACTTAAAGAGTTTTCAGTTAAGAAAAGAAGGCTGGTAGCTATATAAATACATATTCTGGGTGCCTAATTTTGAGTGCATCATAAAGTCTCTCAGCTTTTTTTTTTTTTTTTTTGGCTGCAAGGCCAGAATGCACATCTGCTCATTCTCCCATTCATGTTTAATTCAGGATTTAGAACACAAATAATTTGACCAGTTTAACAATTGGAGAAAAACATGCTTATAAATTGTGAACCAGAGAATACCCCCAAAATGTCCACTGTGAGGCCACTTTGCTATTTTTAATTCTTTGTCTATAAAATGAGGAAAACAATAGTAATACCTACCTCACATAATAGATATGAAACCTAAAATAATACACATGAAAAAGCTACGTCTGTAGTGGAAATTGTAAGTCAGCCAGCCCTTGCTATTCCTATTATTTTGGCACTATTCTTACCAGCCCTCTGTATCAAGTCTCAAGCTCTGCATCTGTTGCCTTTACCACATCCATCTCTTTCCAGTCCACACAGAATCAAGGGATGCCTTGCACTCTGAACTCCTCAATGTAAAAATTCAGATGAATTTCTTTTTGAAGAAGAAAAATAGCTTCATAGAGGATACAGCTTAGTGTTATCAAAATTAGCAACTTCTGTATTGCATTTTAAAATTAACTTGCTTATTTTTAGAGTTGAGAAGAAAAAGATCAACAGTGGATAAATGAGGATGTAGGTGGAGCTGAGAAGGCTCTGGGAAGCTTTGGTTTCTGTTTTTCATCAACTTTTTTCTAGCATTACAGTTGTATGTATGGATAAAATTTTTGTTTTAAAATATTTTTGTCTTTTATTTTTATCATTTTATGTGTCTGCATTTGTACACCATTTTTGTGTTTGCCTGAGTGGGTGGTGAGCCTCTTTGTGGTGGTAGGAATCGAACCTAGGTCTTTTACAAGATCAAGTGCCCTTTGACCATTGAGCCAACTCTCCAGCCTTGGATAAAATGTTTAGGGTGAGCCTTGTGTAAGTAACTAGCTGTTTTTAAGTTGATATCCCAACATTAGGAGAGACCAGTGTGACATAGCTAAAATATTGTTTAGGGTGGATATAGTTGAGCTGGTAGTGTAACCCAGTGGTAGAGCACTTCCCTAGCATGCACAAAGCCATGTTCCATCCCCAACACCAGGAGGGCAGCACAGACAGGAATGAATATAGTTGAATGTCTGCTTTAAATATAAAATTTATTGAAATTTTACTAATTAGGCTAAATTGAAAAAATCATTCTTGAAGTTGTTATAAGAGGTGCAATAAAATTCACTTGGTGTTAATTCCTATGTTTTTTATTAAAGAACAACATGATTCTTAATAATTAGTTGTAGAATTGTGACCTTATTCTGAAAGTATTGTTTGAGTCTAGAAAGATGGCTCAGTGGTTTAGAGCACTTATTGCTCTTCCAGAGGATTGAAATTCATTTCCCAGCATCCATGTCAAATGACTCACAACTACCCATGACTCCAGCTCCAGAAGATCTGATGCTCTCTTCTTGCCTTTGTATACCTGTACTAATGTGCACATACCCATGTACAGACATACACACAAGCATAAAGCCTAAAAGTATTTTGCTGCAGCTTCAGTGTGTGTGTGTGTGTGTGTGTGTGTTGTGAAGCAAATGAATAAATCTCAGAGGCCACCTTACTTCCTGATGGTCAGTGAACACTGAAGCTCAGTGCCAAAGCCTATGCGGGTCAGTTATCAGTTTTCTCTAGATTAATTGCATTGTGACCTTTATAGTAGAAAATAATGTTGTTTTGGGCTTAGAGTCTTGTTAAGAAAAAAGTAAACTATTTTCAGTGAGCCTTGAGCCAATTAAGCAATAATAAAAATTATTTCAAAGAATGTTATCTTTATTTCTCAGTATCCTTTAAAAGATATGGTTTATATTAAAATTCTACTTGGTACAGGTGCTGTTTAGCTTAGGAAGAATGTTTACAACTTAAAAGTAGCTGACTCCACATTTTAAAGGAAGATTGTAAAATTGGATCTAGCATCTTAGCTGTGGGGAAAGAGCATAGAGAATAGATCTTTGCCTGGTTCCAAGACCTGAAATAGTTCTTTTAGACTCTAAATACACTTGAGGTCTTATGTCTCATATGATCCTGATTGGTAACTAGGAGAGTTTATTTTAGAAATTGACAGAGCAAGAGATCTTAAGGATTACTTATTTTAACTTAAAACATAAAGATATTTGACACAATACCCTTTACTGAATCCCTTAGGAAATCATTTACTCTTCTGTAAAAGTATAACCCATTGTAGGTATAGGTAGTCCACCTTGATTCTTTGAGGCTGAAGGTTGGATTTTGTAGACTTCTAGAAATTCAATTTAAAATATTTTCTTTCAGAGACTGTAAGATAGGGGGAATGTTACCATATTACAGCATTGTGTGATGGAACAGAGGCAATTATACTTTTATCAAGTATTGTGCTAGAGTGTAAACAGAAATGTCTATCTTCTAAGGCAGGTTTTGGAGGATGGAGAATAATCAAAGTAAATTATATTAAAATTTTGTATACAACAGAAATTGGCACTTAATATTGATCAATGAAAACTGAGTACCCCTTCTTCGGTATATAAAAGAAAAATATGATTTAAGGAATTGGAAATTTGACTCAGATACTGTTCCTCTGTGAATTTTGAAAGTGGTAATTCAATTAGTCAAAGAAAATATATGATTATATGTTAATATGAGTGAATCAGATATTCTAAATATTTGTGTATTTAACTTTTTAAGATTATTTAATATTATAATCTTACATATTACCTACATATTCATACGGTCAGAAAACTATGGAAGCCCTTGTTAGGTATTAGCAAAATAAAATTTATTGTAATTATTACATAAAATTTTGCTACTGCTTAAAATATTGAGCTTTCTAATAAATTCATGGGCAGTCCCTGCCCAGAGAATGAATTCTATTACTTAGTGTACTAGGTTGAAGCATTTTGAGTATGTTTTTCTCTCAATGAGTTGTTAAAGTTCAATTCCCTGCACCCTCCAGCCCCCGGTTCTTTGTACTTCAATCTGTAACAGCTGGTTGAGTATCCTACTACTGTCTGTTCTTCAACACATACAGCCCACTGTTTGCAGGCTGGCCGTATTCCAAGACTTCATCTCTAGTATTCAACTGTAGAACTCCAGATAAGACGACTGAAAACCCTGCAAGTCTGTTATAGTCTTAAGTTTAAGAATGTATAATATTCTTTAACTTTTCGGTCTTCACTGCCACCAACTCCTAAGCCCTACCACTTTAGCCAAGTTTCTTGGCAATCTTTGTCACGGCCTTCATTCTCTTCCCATTCATTTGTCAGTTCATTCATATGAGTTCTGCCATTCCTCT
Organism: Rhynchomys soricoides; assembly: GCA_019843965.1. Taxonomy (NCBI): domain Eukaryota; kingdom Metazoa; phylum Chordata; class Mammalia; order Rodentia; family Muridae; genus Rhynchomys; species Rhynchomys soricoides. Next base: position 2,569,054 of record JADRCH010000267.1, read on the forward strand.
GGATCTGTTTGTAGATTTTGTAATCATTGGGATACACACACACACATTATTGTTTCACATTCTTGAATCTTTATAACTCCCTTAGTTTTCTTTTTCTTTTAAATTATCTTATGTGTATAGGTTTTATGCATGCATGAATGTCTATGCTCCATGTGTTTGCCTGGTATTCATGGAGGCCAGAAGAGGGTGTCAGATCCCCTGGCCCTGGAGTTACAGATGGTTATAAGCAGCCACATGGGTGCTGGGAATCAGTCCTGGTTCTTTGGAAGAGCAATCAGTGCTTTTAACTACTGAACTATGTCTCCAACCCTCCCATTTAGTTTTTAGCACATTGCATTCTTCTGAATTTTTTCTCTTTCATCACTTATTCTTTACTTCTATAGTATCTCACATATAGTTTTACCCTTGTATTGCTCATTGCTGTATACAAAGCCCTATTAGAAAACGCCAGTTAATTTATCATGTAAAACATGTTTGCTAGTGAGACTTGGCTCCTTTTCTAGTTACTCACAAACTGTATATATGTATAAACCGCCCTAAGATGTTCTTCCAATAAGCCCTCTGACTTAGAGTGAGGTGCCAAAATATCTTTTGAAATTTGAAGCATTGTCCATTTCTCTTATAACTTATTGGACAGTTTCTTCATTCTCACTGTGCATCAGACTGTGCTTGTCACTTTGTTCTTGGTTAGCCAGGATGCCATCTTTTAGTCACTGTTCCAACCATATCAGTTCAGGTTTCATTTCTTGAAATTGGGTTGATTTAGCTCTCAACACTATGTTCTCTCTTTAGCAGTTGCATAGCAATTAACTAAATTAATTATTTTAGTAATATTTCAAGATCTCACAAGTGAACTAAACAGTGTTCCTAGAGACCTTGCTTTTATTAAGACAGGGTAAAGGAAGGAGAAGGGAAAAACCCAGAAGTCTTTCCTAAATTGTTAGGATATTGGAAGTCTCCCTAGTGTATTTTGTTTCTTGTATGTTTATTAATTTCCTCTGATTAGTTGAGTTGCTCAACTAAAGTTATTAAATATCATTCAATATCAATAAAAGTATAGCCACAAAGAGTAGTTATTAAAATTGGCAGTATATTATATTTAACATATTTATTCACACATGTCAAGGCCCTATATTGATAGTCATTATAGCTAGAGATGCTGTGATATAGTAATTTACAAGTATAGACTTGATACTCATTAGAGCGGAATTTGAACCATTTCCCATGGTCTGTGGACTTGAGAATGAATGACATTTAAAATTCCTCATCTGTACAATGAAGTATAAGTATTGTTCTAGTCTGTCTTTCTATTGCTATGATAAACTCCATAAACAAGTTGGGATGAAAAGGTTTGTTTTATCTTATAGGCCATCATCAGTGGAAACCAAAGTTAGGAACACAAGACTCTGGAGCAGGAACTATGGAGGAACTGTCTTACTGGCTTGTTTCCAGGCTCATATTCAGCATTTTTCCTTGTACAGCTCAGTCCCACCTACCTAGGGATAGTACTCCTCACTGTAGGCTGAGCCCTCCTGCATTAATTAGCAGTCAAGCAAATGCATCATACATGTGTTCATAGACCAGTCTGATGGAGGCAGTTCTTCAGTTGAAGTTCTCTTTTCCACATGTGTCAAGTTGGCAACCAAGATTAGCCACCACGAGTACCTATATCATAAGAATGTTTTAATGTAGTAAAGTATAAAATGTAGTAGTAGGTGGTAGAACAACCACCCAACAAGTGATTTGTTCTAGTATGTTGTTATAACAGAAATAATTTGAGTAATTATTCTTTTGTAGTTCTAACCTTTGATATGTATGCCTGTGATTCTGAGACTTCTGATTTCTTTCCCATATCTATTAAAAGACTATATTTTCAGTTACATAATATATTCAGCTTTTGTGTGTATGTGTAGATGTTTATATGTCTGAGTACATGTGTGTAGAAGCGGCCCTGCCATTCCTGCTACACTTCCTCATTTGTTCTCCATGATATTTTTAAAGAAAGGTCTCCCCTCACCACTTAGCTAGACTGGCCAATTACCTAGGTGTCTGGATACAAACTCCAGTCCTCATGCTTATAGATCAAGCACTTTACCAACTGAGGCATCTTCTCAGCCCAGATATGTTGAACTTTTATAGACAGTGTCTTCTCACTAAATCTAACACAGAAATATTAACTTGGGATTCACTGAGCTGCCAAAACAAGTAACAATAGCAAAGTCAATGAGCAGCCAAAGAGATTGCATCTATGTAATTGAGGAGGTATATCCTTCAGATTCTCAATGTCTCATTTCATTTTGGGCAAAGCCTATGTGCGTGTGTGTGCATGTTTTTGTGTGTTTAGGTACACTGTGTGCAAGTTCAAATGTGTACAGGTGAATATGCATACGTATGCAGTGTACAATTTTTGAGGACACTTTCTACAAACACTTTCCACCTTTGTGTTTTTGAGGCAGGGTCCCAACTGACCTGGAGTCTGACCAGCAAATTCCAGCAACCTGCCTGTGTCCACCTCCTCAATACTAGGATTAAAAGCATGTACTACCATGCCTGGTTTTTCTGAGAATCAAATTTAAGTCTACTGTATGGCTGAGCCATCTCCTCAGCCCAGTTATCACCTTTCTGTTACTTGTTAGCTGCTTTTGTGACTCTCAGGTGACTCCACTGTCCTTACCTGTGAAATAGGAATTAACTGATTTCCAAAAGTCACTTACACTCAGGCACTTTTAAATACTATGTGTATACTATCTGAAATTCGTTTTCTTTGGGATCTTTTAATACTAATAACCTTTTTAAAAAGTATTTATTTTATACTTATGAGTATACTACAGCTGTGTTCAGGCACCAGAAGAGGGCATCGGATCCCATTACAGATGGTTGTGAGCCACCATGTGGTTGCTGGGAATTGAACTTGGGACCTCTGGAAAAGCAGTCAGTGCTCTTAACTCACAAGCCATCTCTCCAGCCCCCAATACTAATAACCTTTTTAAAAGAAAAACACAAATAGATTTAGGGCCTGTGCACAAGTTATGTAAAGCCCTGTGATGAATAAGGACTCTCTAGTGCAGCACAACGGACCAATATGAGGACAGTTACCTTCTCTGGAATAGTTTAAATACATTGCAAGATTTAACAAGAGTGATTGGCTTTATAGAAAAATAAAACACAGATCAGAGTCAGTATGACCGTTTGTTTCAGTTTATACAGCCCAATTTCAGTGTTTAAAAGCTCTAAAAGGTTTTACTGTTGTTATATGGCCTGTGGGTCAGAAGTGGCTCTGCTTTATATAATCCATCACTCTAGACCCAAGCTCATGAACAATCTAGAACCTCAGCTCTTAGCATCTGTCATTGTTACAGTGCTGGAAAACAGCAAGAACTAGGATTTTCCCCACGAATGTTAAATGTGTCATCACTTCTTTCCAGAATTGATAGATGTGATTTCTACTTCTAGCCTATCAGAGTTAATCAGATGACTCTGTAAAAGGGAAGGAAATTTGGAGAGAACACATGAATATTTTGTGAGCAAAAGTATATCTGCTATATTATGTATGAATTTGTTCTAAAAGAGTAAATGGAATCAATCTGGTGAGTAAATAAAAGAAGTGAAAAAGAACCTCTTCATTTACTATGAAAGTAAAACTGCCTTTAGATTAAAAAGTAGATGTTGGGCTGGAAAGATGCCTGCAAAGGTGCTTGCCGCTGAGATTGCTGACCTGAGGTCAATCACTAGGATCTACATAGTAGAAGGAGAGTGCAGATTCACTGAGGTTGCCCTCTGACCTCCACTTGTGCAGCACAGCACACATTTACGTGGGCATGTGCACATGCACATGTACACACAATGTGAGCAAAATAGGTTAAGAAGTTAACTACGTTTCTCAAGATTCTGGGAACTGAAAAGTGGGATATGGTGGTGTAGATCTATGATCTCGGCATTGGAGAGGCTGAGACAGGTGTTCAAGGCCACACTAAGCTATAGAATAAGTTTAGGCCAGCCCGAACATATAGAGGCCTTGTCTCAAGATCTGGAACATCAGTTCAAAAAAAAAATCTAAGAACTAAGAAAAGACCTAAAGTCAGCTGCAGCTTAATTTTTGTTTTATTTTTTATAATTTATATTTTAGTTTTACAAAATACAGATTGATTAAATGTTTTAGGAATTTTTGGAGTTGCTGAGGCGGAAAATAAGTTAATGGGTAGTTTCTTCTTTAGCATGTTCTAGGGTCTATACTAAGGATCCCTGTATGGCTAGCACCTTTTAAATCAGGGTACACCTACAATTTAACTATACTGCTTTGGAAAAAATCAGCACTAAGTGGTTTATCATTTTATATGGATTTTTAAAGTTAAATCAAATCACTATAAAGACTTTAGTAAATCAACTTATAACTCATAAATTATTAAAATTTATAGTTTTAGTGATTCTTAAAAGCAGTATTATTTAAATATCTAACTAAAGTGGTTAACACTGGTGGACTATATACTACATACAAGAAGTGGTGTTAACTATTTTATGAGAAGACTTTGTTAAACCTCATAATAACTATGAAACAGATATATTGTTGCCATCCCCTTTGCAAACCTTACCAGTATGTAAGTAGTCAGATGATTGCTGTGGCTCTTTTATGCTTAGGATAATTTGGTCAGCTGCATATATAACAGTTTCATCGTCTTTCTGTCATAAAATCTAAATCTTTAAAATACTTTGTCTTTTAGGGTTTGGACAGAGGATCCAAGGGTCAGAGTTCTACTTTTAGCAGCTTTGTTTCGACTGTTACCCAGAAGAAAGAAGCCGTTGAGACTAGAAGCTCGCCTGCCCATCTTGCTCTCCCTAACGTCAGGAATGGTAACAGTCTGTGTGCAAAAGTGTAGAGTAGCATTAAACTACTTAAAATGTATTATAATTGTTTAGCATTTTTGGGTAAGTTTATTACAAAAGAGTAAAATAAGCTATGTAAATATTTAGTCTTTCTTTATATAGCTTATTTTATCATAGAAAATACAAATTGCTTACATTTCTTCAGGATAGCTTTCCCTGTGAAACCGCAAAACAAATCTTTGAAGTTTGGAAAGCCTTCATACTCTAGCCAAACAACTTACATGATAAATTCATCTTACAAAAATTTTCTTTTTGGCAATGCATACTAACATTAGACCTCCTGTACAGTTTTAGAGGTTTGATTCATAGAACTTTATTTCTGGACCTCTACCTTCAATAACGTCTTTCTTCCCTTGATTTATTAACACCCATACCCTCACACATTTGTTCCATCTCATAGATCTAAGGATGGTGTATATATATATTTCTATTCAGACATATCAACTGGATAATAACACTTATTTCTATAATTTAGAAAGACCATTTCTTTGCACCCTCACAATAGTCAAAATCTCATCTTATTTATTTTCTATTGCTGCATAATGAATTGTCACAATCTAGTGGCTTTAAAACAGCACTCAGGTATTTCCTCATAGCTCTTTAGGTCAGAAGTCTGGATGGATGTCGCTAGGTTCTATACTTAGAACCCCTACAAGGTTGAAATCAAGATGTTGGTTGGGCTGGACTCTGCACAAATACTCTTTTCCAACCTCCTTCAGATTGCTGGCAAAATTGATTTTTGTAAGACTGATGTGCCAACACCTTTCCTGGCTGTCATATAGACATACACAGTTCCTTCCCATGTGCCTTCTTACTGGTCTCAATAATATCAAAGCTATTCTTTCAAAGCCAGCATCAGGGTCCTTTTCTTGAAATTTTTTTCTTCTTTCTTTTTTGTTTTTTTAAATCATTATTCTTTAATCATTTTTAAAGTCCAGTCGTTATCCACCCTCTGACAGTTCCTCATCCCATTCCTCCTCCCCTCTCCCCGTCTCCAAGAGGATGTTCCCACTCCTACCCCACCAGACCTTCCTACTCCCTAGGGCCTCAAGTCTCTTGAGCATTAGGTGCTTCTTCCCTCATTGAGGCCAGACCAGGCAGCTCTCTGCCGTGTATGTGTCAAGGGCCTCATATCAGCTAGTGCCTGCTGCCTGGTTGAGAGATCTCAGGGTTCAGGTTGGTTGAGACTTCTGGTCTTCCTATGGGGCCGCACCCCTCCTCCTCAGCCTCACAGGGGTCCCTGGCTTCTGTCCAATGGTTGGGTGTAAATAGTTGCATCTGACTCTTTCAGCTGCTTATTGGGCCTCTTGGAGGGCAGCCATGCTAGGCTTCTGTCTATAAGCACACTATAGCATCAGTAATAGGGCCTTGGAGCTTCCCCTTAAGCTGGATCCCAGGTCGGGCCTGTCACTGGACTTCCTTTCCCTCAGGCTCTTCTCCATTTTCATCCCTGTAGTTCTTTCAGACTGGAACAATTCTGGGTCAGAGCTTTGACTGTGGGATGGCAACCCCATCCCTCACTTGATGCCCTGTCTTTCTACTGGAAATGGACTCTACAAGTTCCCTCTCCCTACTGTTGGACATTTCATCTAAGGTCCCTCTCTTTGAGTCCTGAGAGTCTCTCACCTCCCAGGTCTCTGGTACATTCTAGAGGGTCTCTCTACCTCCAACCTCCTGAGGTTGCCTGTTTCCATTCTTTCTACTGGCCCTCAGGGCTTCACTCCCCCCACCCCCCAATACCTGATCATGTTCCCCTCTTCCCCTCCCTGTCTCGTCTCCCACCCAGATGCCCCCTCCACCACCTCCCGTTCGTTTCTTCTCTCTTTCAAGTGGGATTGAGGCATCCTTACTTGGGCCCTTTGTCTTGTTAACCTTGAGTCTCTTCATCTTTGCCCTTTGCAAACAGAGTAAGATCCACTTGTAAGAGGTTTGTATGATTGGGTACTAAGGTCACCTCTACAGGTTCCTGGTTTAGGACTGTATCGTTTAAGGAGATACAGGGACACAAGCACAACAGAGAACTGTAAACTTAAGAAAACTGAAATGTGTGGACCATGGAGTATGACAGGAAGTCAGAATGTGGCAGATAGCAGTAACCTTTGTTTCAATATTGTGCTTAAGTGACCTTTGATTCCATTCTCAATTTCAATCTAATCTTTTCTTCTTTTATTTTATCTTATGGGTGTTCATTTTATGTATTGGTGTTTTGCCTACATGTGTATCTGTGTACCATGTGCATGCCTATCCCTTGCTTTCTTATCTATACAGATACTTTGATTTGTGAACTTGGCTTATCAGCTCATGTGCCTATAGGTTTTCAAGTAGATTTGTTGACTTTAAATATGTTCCAACTAGCTAAACTCCCACCTCTCATAAGAGCCAGTCTTCTGGAATCTGGACTTAGCACCCAACTCCCTCAACTTGGAGTTTTTGCATACATCACTCTAGTTGAACAGTTCAGCTGACTCCTTTACCTTAATAGAACTCCTGTCTAGACGTCTGGCTGTTCTGTCTGGATACCACCTTAGTTCTGGTATGCTCATGTGTCACAGGTGCTGCAGAAAGAACTCTTATTGAATGGGAATTAGACTGAGTCTCTATGTAGGCGTGCATATAATTCCTTGTTTTTTTTTTGAGAAGCCTTTCTCACTTGTCAATTAAGATTATTTCTTCAGAAGTTTATAATACTTAGCAATTGTTATAATTTTCTTCCTATGGCCAGGCATTCTTTTAAGAGCTTATCTCTCTTCTGATCTCCCAAGTGGTGTCAAGAGAAGCTGTGGAAGCCCAGTGTGGGCTACCCCAGTGTGGGTTCCCTAACAGCTGAGGGATCCATTCCTCCTTGTAGATCACATGTCTAGGTAAGCCTGTCAAATTGGCTGTCCTTTGAAAAGCTGAGAAGTGTAGGCGTTTTACCTACTATAACAGCTGCTAGGGATGATGCAGCGTCTTAAAAAAAAAAGCCTAGAAGATAAGTAAAGTAGGAGTAGAATTGTGTGGGTAACACAGCTTGCTTTCTTTCCTTCCTTCTTCCTTTCTTCCTTCCTTCCTTCCTTCCTTCCTTTCTTTCTCTATTTTTCTTTTCCCCTTTTAGACTTACCTAAAACTTTTTTTTAAAAAAAGTCTTCACAAAACACCTTTAAAAGAAACAAAATAATTCTTTTCAAGCCTTTTGAAATATCTCTGTTTTGTTGGTAATTCAGGAAAGATTGGACATGAACTCCCATTTTACCTAGAAGCCAGTGTTTGATTCCATGCTTAGCTGATATCATGAGTTTATTCTTAGCAGAGCCTTGGTGTGGCATGAACTCTGCAGTTCTTACTTGAGGAAAGCATCTTTGTCATTCTAAAATAGCCAAAGGGAAGAAAGGTTGTCTGAGCTCAGTGGTTAGGTCTCTATGATAGTCCTGTGATATATATGCAGGTAAAGTAGTCCAGTTTCCATTTAAGAGCAGTGTGAAGGGCAGACAGAAATAAGTGTTTAGAGGAAACCCAGTGCAGGTCTTGCTGTCTGGGGAGAGTGAAGGGCTTGCCACTTTTACCTTGGGATTTTTATTTTGGGAGTATCTCCAAGGCCTCAAATAACCCTGGACTTCAGGTTTCCTTTGAAAATGAACCAGTACTGGACCAAATCTCTAAGGTCTTCTCCTAAGCCAGAATAAGTGCCGTCATTATTTCCTTAACTATTCCTGGAGAAAAGTGTATCTGAAAAAATATTTTGCTGTGTTAGTTTACTTATCTTTTTTTTTTTTTTACTACTGTCTGCTCATAAAATGTTTATTTTGGAGAGGGGAAAGGCTATTGTTTTCGATCAGAGTTAACCTTTTGAATAGCCCATTTATGAGATTCAAAAGTGGACTTACCTAAGCCACCCTAAAGAAGTGGTGGAATAATTACTCATTTAGTGAGTTGGTGTACTTCTCCATCCTAGAGTTCCTACCCCCACAGCAGGCAATCTCTTAACAGAGCCACAGACATGCAGCTTCAGAAGTCTGTCTGCTTTTCTGAACTGCTTGGAAAACATAGTTTTCTCTTTTATTCATTCTCTTTTCTAAGCATGCTGTCCTAACTCATTGGACTTCCCCAGTGCTTTGGCTTCACTCCCCTAAACCTTCCCTCCCAGCCACATGGCTGCCTACCACCATGCAGCTGACCTTCCTGCCAGCTGAACTCAAATAGCTCAGCTTTTTTCCTTTTCTTCTCCATTCTCTGCCTCTGGGCAGCTGCTGAAATTTATAGTTTGTCTGGGGCTTTTCTTTTAAATGCTCATAGAATTGTTCCAGAGTTTAAAAAAACAGCTGCAAAAATAACTAGCTTCATATGTGTCACTATCACATTGTTTTATTCTATCTTCTGTATTCTATTGTGTAAATATAAACATATATACACACATATGTATATGTATATGTATATTTCTCAGGCTGGAGAGATGGCTCAGTGGTTAGGAGAACTGACTGCTCTTCCAGAGAACCTAAGTTCAATTCCCAGCACGTACATAGTGGCTCATAACCATCTGTAATGGGATCCAATACACCTTTTCTGGTGTGTCTGAGGACAGCTATAGTGGACTTACATACATTACATAAATAAATAAATCCTTTTAAAAAATTAAACACACACGCACACACACATTCTCTTTTTTTTTTCTCTACATGTACATCATCCAGCACCATGGATTCTTATTTTCATTTGTTTTACTTGAGATATCCTTCTTGTTCTTTACAATTATATTTCATTATATTAGATGTACATGTTTATTCAGACCTCATTAAAAAGAATGAGTTGTATCCATCCTTTTTTTTTTTTTAAAGCAGAAGCAGTACCACAAGTGACTTTATATATATTCCATTTTGCTCATCTGCAAAGTGTTTATAAGATATTCCTGGAAGTGTGACTGTCAGATCTGGGCATGCATATATTTTTAGTTTTCTTGAGTTTCGAATCCAGGTATCTCTAGGGCCTAGCATCCATGTCTTATGTAGTCTGTAATTGTTAAGTAATTTACTGAATAAAGAAATGAATAAGAGAATAATTTTTCTATGCTGGTTTGTTTGCCCTAGTGAGATACCAAATCCTTCTCTGGTCTTTAATTCTCTAAGACAATCTAGTATGAAGCATCTAGTTCCTTAAAGATAAGCTTCTACATAAATAACTTGTATTTTTAATGCAAAGTACATAAAAGAACACTTCAGTCATGCTTACATACACTTCACTGAACTTGGTAAAAAGTCCATCTTCCCAAACCGTGAATGTGTTGCTTTATTTGGCTCTGATGGCTAAAGTTCTAGGAATCATAGGGTTTCTTCCCTCTTCCTTTCTCCCTCCTTCAGCTTTCTTTTTGCTAGATGTTCAGAAAAGTCCTCTTATAGATGGTGATGTAAACACCACCTGTTATGACTAATCTACTCTGGTCTTTCCTGCTTTCTGCTTCATGACACAACTGAAGTAGTCAAAAACAGCACAAGAACTGAACTGAGAGAGGGAACCTTCACATTGTTCCATTATACCTTGCATGGTGCTCACGCTGTCAGCTGACTACCTGCAACTGTCTGTACACTCCTAACCGTCTAACCCTCATAGGCTTTTGTTTAACGGTCACAAAATGGGGCGGTTGTAGCTGATGAACTGTAAAATGTCTTCTGTACCTAAGTTTTATAAGTAATATGTAAAACGGAATTTTTCCAGTGCAATGATTTTGATTGATCTTTGAGAATGTTTTTGTTAGGGAGATATTTTGGTTATATTTACAGTTTATTAGCTCCTGTTTCCAATAGGTTTGCCTTCTGCTACTTGACTTCATTAATGGTAGAAGATTGACTATTGTTCAATATTGGAAAAAATACAAATTTCATAGCTTTTCAGACTAGGTTTGAATCCTGTTTCTGTAATGTACAACCTGCCATTCTAGAAAAGGTAATCACATTCTATTTATTTTCCCTATAAAATGAGGTAATAAAAAGCTATCCTGTAAAGCTACAAGGATATATAGAAAGTAAACATTTAAAACATATTTATTTCCATACCTAATGTAGTTAAGCAAATGTTAGTGATGAGTAATTTGCTTACATCTGTATATATTTGTATGGTGAAGAATTATAGAAGAGATTATGATAGAGCAGAGTTTCTGTTACCCATGATTCTTAATGAGCAACTGGGGACACAATTTTTTAATTCAAACAATGTCACAGATATTGAATGCAATAGTGGTTAAATTGAAGCCCATGAACTCACCACTCAATCAAGAGCAGTACAAGCAGTGGATCTCAATGAGCCTACTCTATGTGCATTGTCCTTCTCAGAGTCACTACTGCTTCATTCTCTATCCCTCCGTAAGAATCTTGTGAGACAGACAGCTGCCCAAGCAGCTGAGGGGTGATTGTTTGAGCATCTTTGATGTCTAGCAGACTCGTGGCTTTCCAACTATCCAGAGCACTGCACACAAAAGCTATGAGTTGACCTGAGTATCCTTAGCTTATTCAGATGGTGGAGCCAGAAGAGGAATACAGGAGCACATTGGCAGGCCAACCAGAACAGCTCAGTCCATGAAGGGTTTGCCTGTTCATTCTCTCTTCAGTTTCAGAAGATCACAAAGACAGTCAAGATGGTGGAAATGACAAGTATCAAATAATACTAATTCTCAGCATATTCTGTCCACTCTATGCAGAATAAAGCTCTCATTTAGGCTACTATGAGTTCTGGTCCATTTTTGCAAGATAACTGTCTCTGTATTTCTGCCTTTGTCTTCATGGCTTACTTTGAGAAAACTCACGGAACCATTTCTTTGTCTCTCCAGGGTTTGAAACTGCAGGGTAATAAGTCTTGGTTTGAGTCTTTTTAAATCTCTTATGATACATGCTTTGTAGACACTTTGTTTATCAGCTCCTGTATTTAAATTCCAGGAAAAAAAATTTAAGTTATTTCCTTCCTGTGCATTTTCTGTCCTTCTTCTCTAGATCTCCTGTAGTTTAAACCCTAGACTTTCTGTGATCCGATTTCTCTCCCCCTCTCACCTTTCTTGACTTACATTGTTCTGTCTTTGGGGAAATTTCCTTAAATTCTTTTCTCCCCTGAGCCTGTCTCCCTTTTCACCCTCCCACCACCAAGGATTGAATGTAGGGGTTTGCGTATAATAGGCAAGCACAGTTTACAGAGTCTAGCAAAATTGTCTAGACTAACCCCAAATTTATGATCTTTTTCCTTCAGCTTCCTGCCTAGCTGAGATTATAAGCATGCACCTCCATGCTCAGCAATATAAAGATCCTTTCTATTGAGTATTTAATTTCTGTAACTGTGTCTTTGGTTATTGAGGTTTTTTTGTCACACCCTGCATATTTCTTTTACAGAACTTTCTTATGTCATGGTTTTTTTTTTTTTTTTAATTCATCAGAAAAGGAAAATGATAGTGTAAGATAGGTTTCCACCCTACCTCCTTCCATGGATTTTGATTAACTCAAGTTTTATTTGTCTTTGTTTTCTCCTTTTCCACATTGGAGGCTTTTACTCAGAAGCTTATATTTAGTTTTCTGCTTATCATTTGCACTAAGGAACAAAATAATAGTTTTGATAATAATATCACCAATAATAAGGTGATATGGGTGGGCTTCTCTTTAGGGAAGTCTGATTAATTGACATCATTATTTCTTTGGAGGCATGTCAGATTTTCCAAGAAAGCTGTAATCTCTTGTGTGTAGGGAGAGAGAGGCCTTATGGAGGGAAGTTGAATTGAGTGTTTGATTTGTCAGGAGAACGGGGATGAAAGTGGTTTCTTGATAATTTTTAGAATATAGCAATTAGCATTTTCTTCCCTTATTCTTGCTGCTCTTATCGCCTCAGCTGTAACATTTCTCCTAGTCCAAAGTGCCTATTGTATTCTCTCCAAAGAATGTAAATTTCTGGATTTCTGCTGGAGTAGGAATGGAGAGGGGTTGTAACCCTGTGACAAAGAGACCAACTAGGGATCTAAGCTTGTCTTCAGTTTTCACTTTAGTTCGATGGCTCACTATTTAAAGAACCATGTCCAGATTTCATCTCCGTCAGGAATTCAGTAGTGTAAATCAAGTTCCATTTCATCTTACTTCATTGAGCCTTCATGTTTAGCTGTCTTGAATCTAAGTCAGTGTTTACATATTCTTTCTAACTTTGAGGCTATATAGCCTTTTGAATCTGCAGATTTATGTCATGAAAATAAGAGAGCTTCCCAGCATCCACAAGAATGTCCTGGTTTGGTGACTGTATATGGGATGTATCCCCAGGTGGGGCAGTCTCTGGATGGCCTTTCCATGTGTCTCTGCTCCACACTTTGTCTCAGTATTTCCTCCTATGCGTATTTTGTTCTCCCTTCTAAGAAAAACTGAAGCATCCACATTTTGGTCTTCCTTCTTCTTAGGCTTCATATGGTCTATGAATTGATTTGGGTATTCCAAACTTTTGGGCTAATATCTGCTTATCAGTGAGTACATACCATATTCTTTTGTGACTGAGTTACCTCACTCAGGATGATATTTTTCAAGTCCCCATTCATTTGCCTGAGAATTTCATGAAGTCATTGTTTTTAATAGCTGAGTAGTATTCCATTGTGTAAATGTACCACATTTTCTGTATCCATTCCCCTGTTGAGAGGCAGCTGGGTTGTTTCCAGCTTCTGGCTATTATATATATGGCTGCTATGAACATAGTGGAGCATGTGTCCTTATTAAATGTTGGAGCATCTTCTGGGTATATGCCCAGGAGTGGTATAGCTGGGTCCTCAGTGGAAGCATGATAAGCTGTCTCCTGAAAGGCTCAGGTAGAGCCTGACAAATACAGAGGTGGATGCTTGCAGCCAACCATTGCACTGAGCATGGGGTCCCGGATGGAGGAGTTGGAGAAGGGACTGAAGGAATGAGGGGTTTTGCAGCCCCATGGAGGGAACAACAGTGTCAACTGGCCTGACCCCCCGGAGCTCCCAGAGACTGGAACACCAATCAAAGAATATACATGGTGCTGGCCACATATGTGACAGAGAAGGGCCTTGTTGGCCATCAGTGGGAGGAGAGGCCCTTGGGCCTGAGGGGGTTCGATGCCCCAGTGTAGGGAAATGCTAGGGAAGGAAGACGGGAGTGGGTGGGTGGGCAGGGGGAGCACCCTCATAGAGGCAGGGAGAGGAGGGATGGGAAGGGTTTCTGAAGGAGAGTTCTGGAAAGGGGAAAACATATGAAATGTAAATAAATATCCATAGAAACAAAAAGAAAGAAAGTAAAGAAGAGAACTTTTTGTTGTCGTTTTAATGGAATTTTGAGAGGAATTAAAAGTCTTCTCAACTGGCCATTTATCCTCAAAAACCTCCATTTGTTCTTTTGGGATTTTAAAAAAGATTTATTGTGTATGTATACTCACATGTATGCAAACATGTATATACATATAAATGTACTGCATACATGCAGGCTCCCAGAGGCCAGAAGAGAGCATCATATCCCTTGAACCATCCCAGGAAGTTATGATTACCAGATGTGGTTGTTGGGAACCAAACTCAGGTCTTCTGCAAGAACAGCAAGTTCTCTTTATCTGCTGAGTCATCCCTTCAGACTCTTTGTTTAAAAGATGAGACATGAAATTCTGAGAGATGATTTGATTTTTCCAGTGTCATATTTTCTGTCATTTATTTGCATTATAACAACCACCTCAAAATTTAGTAACTATCGGAAGGGAATTTTTTTTCCTGCGTATGATTTGAGGTGGCTTGAAAAATAGGGACCTAGCTGGGCAGTGGTGGCGCACGCCTTTAATCCCAGCACTTGGGAGGCAGAGGCAGGGGGATTTCTGAGTTTGAGGCCAGCCTGGTCTACAGAGTGAGTTCCAGGACAGCCAGGGCTACACAGAGAAACCCTGTCTCGGAAAAACAAAACAAAAAAAAGCACCACCAACAACAGAAAAATAGGGACCTAGAGTGACCTCTGAGGGCTTGTTGAACATTCTTTGTGGCTGGAGTCTTAGACGATAGATGAGACTGGGACTAGGCACCTACCTCTGGCCTTTTTATGTGGTTTCCTAACTTCTGTACAGCATAATGACTGAATTACAAGACTGAATATCCCCAAAGAGGAAGCCAAACAAGACTTGCATGGCTTTTTATAATCAAGTCATGACTTGTACCAAGTTTTATTATCAGGAGTTTATTAAGACTGGCCCATATTCAAAAGGATGGCAACTAGACTCCTTCTTTTGATTGAAGAAATATCAAAGAACTTATGGGCATATTTAAAAACTATCATATATGTGGATATGATATGTAGATCCAGAAAAAAAAATAGGCCTTTTGATTCTTCCCAAACTGTCCTTAGAGCATGCTGTAGAGCAGGACCCCATACCTAAAAGGAGACTTTTAGATAACATGCACATTTTACTTTCCTTTGCTACTTCAGCTTCTCTATAACAGATCACAATATTAATCACACTGATGAGGGTTTTTGTTTTTTTTTAATATTTGATTGTTTTGTAAGTCCTCTCTACTTTGTTTTTGACTAGTTGTTGGAACAGAAAATAAGACAAGTCTTGTGACCTCAGTTTCTTCAAAACACAGAACTGTTCTTAGGATGTGTGTTCATGCTCCTCCCAGGTGTAGCACACAGGAGTGAGTTTTTACTTCAGCTGTTGTTACTCTATTCCTGTCTGAGTTAGGGTTTCTATTGCTGTGAAGAGACCCATGACATGGCAACTCTTATAAAAGAAAACATTTAATTGGAGTTGGCTTACAGTTCAGAGGTTTAGTCTGTCATTATGGCAGAACGTGTGGTGGATATGCAGTCAGGGCACTAGAGAAGTAGCTGCTAGTTCTACATCTGGATCAGCAGGCAGCAGGAAGAGAGTGAGACACTAGGCTTGGCTTGAGCATCTGAGACCTCAATGCCTACTCCCTATGATACACTTCCTCCAAGGAGGCCACACCTAGTCCAACGAGGCCACACCTCATTCTCTATGAGGGCCATTTTCATTTGGACCACCACAGCCTCTATGAGAAAACATTTTGGCCTGTCTTTGTGATTGTATTCTTTACTTGGCTGACTCTTCTTAACCCTCAGTGTATAATTGGTGTTCTGTATAAAGTTGCCTATTGCATCCTCTCATTTTTAGGCCCCATTTTCCCAGGTTTACAGTGCTAACTAGAGCAGCAACAGATATTTACAATATAAAAAATCCCAAAGAGCTGATAACTTAAGCAAAGAAAGGGTAAACTACTCCCAGTCAAACAGTCCATTCATTTATACCCTCAAGTTGGCCTTTCAAGTTCTCTGCAACCTTAGGAATGACTGACCATTTCAGTCATTTTATATCAGAGCTAATGTTCCAAGGGCCTCCGTGACTAATGTTAACAGTGTAACTCATCAAGCAGTAGATTAAGTCCCTGATTTTCAAGGCTGGGGCTTTCCCATTATTTATGAAACTTAGGGTATAATGCTTTGCAGTTGTGTATTAAAAGCAACAACTCAGCAGTGGTGGCATACGCCTTTAATCCCAGCACTTGGGAGGCAGGCAGATTTTTGAGTTCGAGGCCAGCCTGGTCTACAGAGTTGAGTTCCAAGACAGCCGGGCTATACAGAGAAACCCTGTTTCGAAAAACAAAAAAAAAAAAAAAAGAAAAGAAAAGAAAAGCAACAACTCTGTCTGCCAGTACTTCCTTGTCAGCAGCACATAGACCTAGTTGCTTCTTTTGAGCAGACAACTACATAGATACTTTTGTTTATGTCTGAGCTACAGTTACTATATTTGATGGCTATGCAGGAACAGTCTTTATATAACCAACCAAACGTCAGTTTTCATTTTGATTATTGCAGTTGTAGAAAGCTACATATGACATTTTCAACCAGAGTCAACCCATGAACAGTGAGATGGCAACATTTTGCTAATAATCTCACACCCTTACACATAACTATATTACAATCTCTACACACATTTTAATATACTACCTACCAGCCCTCGTCATGCTCGTATTCTTCTTACATTGGCCTCAAGTGTCTTACTTAATGTTTCTAAGCAACAAGCTAAAATAGGTAGCAGTTTATTAAAAGGAAGGAAAATTATTACTGCTTATCAATTTAGCACGGAGTGTTCCAAGAGTTGACTGAATGAAACCTAAATGACATATTTTCACAAACTTTTTTTTTTTACTGAATTACAGTATCCTCATATATTGCAATTGCATATGTCAGAATAAAGATTTTCCTGTTTTATTTATGATATTGATATGAGGTTTAATTAATCACCATAGTTATTGGTCTTCTCATTTGAGTTGAACTTTAATAAAAGCCATCTGTGAGAAAAGGCAGAAAACTATTCTCTAGAAACAATGCTTTGATATTTAGGGACATGAGAGCATCTGTGAGCTGTTATTTTTCTTCCCTTAATAGCTGAATGTCACATCCTGTAATTTGGCTTCCATTCACTGATATGAGCAAAGGATTCTGCTCTTCTTTCAGACTTGGATTTCATTAACATGCATGTTAACATTCTGCAGTTTTCATCAGTCACGTTACCTTTGGAACTAAAAATAGAACCTGCTGTTGGCCTCGGGTGCCACCTCACTGGACAGTCTTTCTTTCAGCATTGCTGTCTCTCTTATATAAGACTCTCCCACTCTCAGGCTCTGCCAAAAACCAAGTTCTCTTACTAACTTGAATTTCACTGTTCTACCTCAGCATGGTATTAATAAAAGTGAGTGGGTATAAAAATGTACACCCATATAGGCTTAGTTTGTGAATAAGCTGATTTATATTTGAATGAGTCTGTTTGTGTTTAATAGAGGGTGTTTATAGCCAGATTGGGAAAAGTGTGTGGGAAGGGATAGGAAAGGGTAAGCCTAGTGAAGAATGAGGGAAGATGGAAGAGTCACAAAAGATCATTGTAACAAGACAGGAGTTAAGTTCTTTTCTGCTAAACTGGCCCTCACTATTAATAAAAATGTGTAAACATAAATTATTTTTGGAAATATTTAATTTTACTTGATAATTAATTAAGCCTTTATCAAATCTTTTTTATAGTACAAACTTCAATATCTTTAATATTTGCATAGTTAATAAGAGGTATGAAATAATTATAGAAATGCAGAAATGTAATAATCTATATTGTGTGTTTAGGTACCACTACCTTCTTGCCTCACATCACTAAATAGTACATCACATAGTGCATCCTTAGACAAGCAGCTTCAGCATCACCTGGGAGCATATTAGAAATGAATTTCTTATGTCCTAGCCCCACCTGCTTCACCTCAGACTCTCCCCAGGAGGGTTCAGCCATCAGTGTTTGAAGCTTGCTTGGTAAAACATGAAAGTCATATTCTATGGCATATGAAAAATTGAGAATTCTACTATCTTCTAATAGGAATAGTTTATTTTAAAATAGACTGTGTTAGCTACTTTTCTTATAACTAGGACAAAATACCTGAGAAAATCAACTTAAAGGGAGGGAAGATTCATTTTGAGTCACTGTTTTAGTCCTTTGTCACTTAACCCCATTAAACAAGGGACAAAGAGAATTAGAGTTGCTCACCTTATGCTGCTGGAAGGTGAGAGAGACAATGGTCTGGTGATAAGATAAACCCTTCAAGGGCACACTTCCAGGAAGTAACTGGTGGTTTGAATCAGAATGGCCCTCATAGGCTCTTAGGTTTGAATGCCTGGTCACCAGGAAGTGGCACTATTTGAAAGGATTAGGAGGAATGACTTTGTTGGATGAAGTATGTCAATGGAGGTGGGATTTGAGGTTTTCTAAAGCTCAAGCCAGGGCCAGTGACACTTGTCTTCTTGCTGCCGACCTGAAAGTAGAACTCACAGCTACTTGTCCAGCACCATGAATGCCTGCATGTAGCCATGCTTCCCACCATGAAAATGGACAAAGCCTCTGAAACATTAAGCAAGCACCAAAGAAATGTTTTTCTTTATAAGAGTTGCTGTGGTTGTGGTGTTTCTTTACAGCAGTAGACCGCTGACTAAAACAGTAACCTTCTTGATCTAGTTAGGCCCCACCTTCTAATATCCCATTCAACTCTTCTGGTCAGTTAATCCATTGATGTCATCAGTACCCTGATGATCATTTACTACTTACCAAACATTGTTCTTAGTGTTTACATAGGTTTCAGTGAAGAAAAACACAGTAAAAGATATTTAGATTGCAAGTTCCCTAATTATAAACATACAAAGTACTACAGGGAAAGTAGGTAAGATTAGCTAATGGGATTGTGAGAGGATTTTCCTATTTCCTAAAATAAAAAAGAGCAAGTGCTAGATTCTAAGAGTATAGCAGCAGAAACACACACAGTTTTCAGTCTCCTTAAATCACTCTGTAAAACATAAGTTAACTATGTATCAATGTTTAAAATCATGAACATAATTTACAATAAAGTTAACTGATAAAGTAGCCACCTAAATCCCTAAAAATAAACAGAATAAATAACCAAAATTATAATTTCTCTCTGGTGTGAGCTGCTGGGCAGGAGGTATCAGGAGAACTAAGTGAAGCTGTTTGGTGGACCTTGGAATAAGTTTCAAAATAAGTAATAGATATTCATTGTTAAGCTCAGAAGGCAGGTTCTAGAACAAAAGCTGAAGCTGAAGGGATTTTATCAAGAGCAGGTGAATGTGGAGGTCCTATGATGAGGTCTAAAGGAAGCAATGAGATCCCTGAGAATTCCTAGAGATAACTGACAACCCTTCTTGTCCCAGGGCACTCCATACTGAGCTTACAATCAAATTGAGCAGCATAGCGACTGAAGAAGACTAACACCTGAGTGCAAGTAGAAGGAGGGACATGGGTCATAGAGGTCTCTTTGTTTGGATTCTACACAGAGATAGCCAAGGACAGAGGTGTGGTTGGTTCTGAGAGCTCAAAAATAACATGTTCAAGTAAAAATTAGCAGCAAAAAAAACATGGTCAAATTTTGTAATTTTCAATCACAAATTTTTATAATAATAAGGAACTAAGGAACAGCCAGGAAGACCATGATAACACATGAGAAATGCATGGCCACAATAAGAAAGTAAGATTTTAAATACATGTAACTACTTCAAGAAAATGGAAGAATATGGGCCAGTACAAAACTCAAAAATAAGGGGACAGAGGCAAATAAGATCTTACTTATTGTGGACACTGATAAGAAAACATAAGTGATTTGCATATTTGTGAAAAGTTAATAAGTGTTGATAATAAATTTCACTGAAATATTTCTTGAAAGACACCTTTAAAAAGGCAGGAGAAAGAACTACATTTCATCTATGAAGGGCTTTGGGAAGGAGTGGAGATCAATGGTAGTCAACTTTAATTGTATATAAGGTATAGTCAAATAGCTGTCAAAGGTTCTGAGTTTATGGAAAGCATGGTCTAATAGCTGTTAGAAATGAAATGCCCTTCACTGGGATGGGGTTTTTGTTACATAATCCCAAAATGAATGCATTATAAAATGCTTTGTTTTCTGTTAATGTTGAATTACTGGTATTTGCTAATTTGAAAAAGCTTTGATTCACTACATGGAATGTTCTCTTAAATTTCACAGTGAGAGACCTACCACCAATTTGTCTTGATGTTAGACAAAAACAGCGCATGTCTATGGATGCATTATCATCTGAAGTGAAGGTCCCACCCCTTCCAGAACCTACTCTTCCTAGCCAGCCCAAAACTGTGAAAGACTTTGAGTAAGTTCTAACTCACTCTTATGTGTAGACTGACAGTCATCTGCATGTCAGTGCTTTGCATAGCTTAACATCTTTTCCTGGAAAATTAGCTGAATTTGTAGATTCTTATAAGATATTAGACAATCATGAAGACACAAAAGACAAAATATCTCAAGTTGAAGATATAAATAATGGATAGTGGATATGGTGTGGCAAAAGACAGCAAACACCAAGAGAATGAGTCAGAATTGTCCCAAAACAGTTACAAAAATTAATTTTACCATCAACACATACACACACACACACACATACACACACACACACACACACATACACATTCATCTATGTAACCTTTCTCTAAAAGCTGTGTCACCATTCAGAAAATCAAACTACATTATTTGAAGCACTTACTTGGGAATGTGAAAGGAGAGACTCAAGCTGTAAAGTCCAAAAGCTCCAGAAGGTGGACTGTGGAGGAAAAGGACAGAGTGAGAAAGGGCGCATGTCAAGGTGATGATTTTTAGCTACACATGGTAGTACTCACCAGTACTTCTAGCACTCAGGAGTCTGAGGCAGGAGGAACACCCCAAGTTTGAGGCCGATATGGGCTACGGAACAAGACTCTTAGGGGAAAAAAGTAAGTGGGAACAGTGAATTAATGTTTTAATATAATTAAGAACTATACATTTATTTACTGTTTATATTGCCTATAACAGATTTATGTTGTTTCCAGTATTAAAATTACTTATTTAGCATGATATTCAGTTTTTTAAAAATGCTGCTTATCTGAATAATGTTTCTTTCCGCTTATGATTAATATATGATTTTGTTTATTTTCTAGGGAAGATTTAGAGAAAGCTGAGGCCACAGGGAACTGGAAAACAGTACATGCGTTTTATATAACAGCATTTGACTCTTTCACAGAGTTAAATGCTGCATTTAAGGTAATAAAGAATATAGAAAAGATACTTTCATTCACTTATAATTTTAAATTTAAAAAGAGACTCCGGGTTTCCATCTGTGGCAGGAAACCTCTGCCTGGGCCACCAGGGCTCCATAGCCAAATAGCGCTGGGAGAAAGCTAGCCTCCCAGGAGTGTGGAAAAGCCGGTGAGAGAGGGTAAGATGAGCACCACAGATCAGTGGGACTCACCCGGAATCCTTGGGACACAGGGACTGAGGAACAGCCGGGTGAAGGAGCATTCCGGTTTCCATCTATGGCTGGAGACCTCTGCCTGGGCCACTAGGGCTCCTTAGCCAAACAGTGCCAGGAGAGAGCTAGACTCCCAGGAGTGTGGGCAAGCCTGTCT
>JADRCH010000267.1:2590891-2618287 GCA_019843965.1 Rhynchomys soricoides
CAGGACACAAGGACTGAGGAGTGGTCTTCTGATTTCTTTCGGTAGCCAGGGAGTGGATCCTGTGACACAGGGATCCATACTCAGATAGTGCCAGGAGAGAGCTGGTATCCCAAGAGTGCCGACACACCTTCAAGAACAGGCAAGACCACCACTTCTGTTCAAATTCACTGGATCAAGAGGGACCGTTGCAGAGCCATCAGGACACAGGAAACAAGGGACAGCTTAGGACTAGTTACTTCTGATTTCCAAAGCTGACCCTGTACCACAGCTCTCCAAATGTAAATTCCTCTCAGAGAGAACTGGTTTTCAAGGAGTATTGACAACGAGGCTTGCAGGAAGGACAAGCCACAGTCAGAGAGAGCAAGACCAGCTAACACCAGAGATAACCAGATGGCGAAAGGCAAGGGCAAGAACACAAGGAACAGAAACCAAGTCTACTTGGCATCATCAGAACCCAGCTCTCCCACCACAGCAAGCCCTGGATACCCCAACACACCAGAAAAGCAAGACTCGGATTTAAAATCATATCTCATGATGATGATAGAAGATCTTAAGAAGGAAATAGATAACTCCCTTAAAGAAACACAAAAGAACACAGGTAAACAACTAGAAGCCCTTAGAGAAGAAGCACAAAAATCCCTTAAAGAATTACAGGAAAACACAATCAAACAGAGGAAGGAAATGAACAAAACCATCCAGAAACTAAAAATAGAAATAGAAACAATAAAGAAATCACAAAGGGAGACAACCCTGGAGATAGAAACGGTAGGAAAGACATCAGGAGTCATAGATGCAAGCATCACCAACAGAATACAAGAGATAGAAGAGAGAATCTCAGGTGCAGAAGATACCATAGAAAACATTGACACAGACAGTCAAAAAAAACACAAAATGCAAAAAGCTCCTAACCCAAAGCATCCAGGATATTCAGGATACAATGAGAAGACAGAACCTAAGGATAATAGGTATAGAAGAGAGTGAAGATTCACAAATTAAAGGACCAATAAATATCTTCAACAAAATTATAGAAGAAAAGTTCCCTAACCTAAAGAAAGAGATGAACATAAATATACAAGAAGCCTACAGAACTCTGAATAGATTGGGCCAAAAAAGAAATTCCTCCCATCACATTATAGTCAAAACACCAAATACACAAAATAAGGAAAGAATATTAAAAGCAGTAAGGGGAAAAGGGCAAGTAATATATAAAGGCAGACCTACCAGAATTACACCAGACTTCTCACCAGAGACTGTGAAAACTAGAAGATCCTGGGCAGATCTCATACGGACCCTAGTGCAACACAAATGCCAGCCCAGGCTGCTACACCCAGCAAAACGCTCAATTATCATAGATGGTGAAACCAAAATATTCTATGACAAATCCAAATTTGCACAGTATGTTTCCACAAACCCAGCCCTACAGAGAATAATAGATGGAAAATACCAACTCAAGGAGGGAAACTGCACCCTAGAAAAAGCAAGAAAGTAATCTTTCAACAAACTCAAAAGAAGATAGCCACACAAACATAAAAATAACATAAAAAATAACAGGAAGCAAAAATCACTATTCTTTAATATCTCTTAACATCAATGGACTCAATTCCCCAATAAAAAGACATAGACTGACAAACTGGATCCATAAACAGGACCCAGCATTTTGCTGCATCCAGGAAACATGCCTCTGTGTTAAAGACAAACACTACCTCAGAGTAAAGTGCTGGAAAACAATTTTCCAGGCCAACTGGAGTAGCCATTCTAATATAGGATAAAATTGACTTTCAACCAAAAGTCATCAAAAAAGATAAGGAAGGACACTTCATCCTCATCAAAGGAAAAATCTACCAAGAACAACTCTCAATTCTGAACATCTATGCCCCGAACGCAAGGGCACCCACATCATAAAAGAAACTTTACTGAATCTCAAAGCACACATTGCACCTCACACAATAATAGTGGGAAACTTCAACACCCCACTATCCTCAATGGACAGATCTTGGAAACACAAATTAAACTGAGACACAGTGAAACTAACAGATGTTATGACCCAAATGGATTTAACAGACATCTATAGAACATTTCATCCTAAATCCAGAGAATATACCTTCTTCTCACACCTCATGGTACCTTCTCCAAAATTGATCATTTAATTGGTCACAAAATAAACCACAACAGATTTAAGAAGATTGAAATAATCCCATGCCTCCTATCACATCACTACAGATTAAGGCTGATCTTCAATGGCAACAACAACAACAACAGAAAGCCCACATAAACATAGAAGCTGAACAACGCTCTACTCAATGATAACTTGCTCAAGGAAGAAATAAAGAAATTAAAGAAATTAAATTAAAGAATTAAAATTAAAGAAATAAAATTAAAGAATAAAGAAATTAAAGACTTCCTAGAATTTAATGAAAATGAAAATACAACATACCCAGACCTCTGGGGCACAATGAAAGCAGTGTTAAGAGGAATGCCTTCGAAAAGAAACTGGAGAGAGCATATACTAGCAGCATAACAGCACACCTGAAAGCTCTAGAACAAAAAGAGGCTAATACACCCAAGAAGAGTAGAAGGCAGAAAATAATCAAATTAAGGGCTGAAATCAACCAAGTTGAAACTGAAAGAACCATACAAAGAATCAACAAAACCAGGAGCCGGTTCTTTGAGAAAATCAACAAGATAGATAAACCTTTAGCCAGACTAACCAGAAGGCACAGAGAAAGTATGGAAATTAACAAAATTAGAAATGAAAAGGGAGATATAACAGCAGATTCTGAGGAAATTCAAAAAATCAGATCCTACTACAAAAGCCTATACTCAACAAAATTGGAAAGTCTGGATGAAATGGACAATTTTCTAGACAGATACCAAATACCAAAGTTAAGTCAGGATCAGATAAACCATCTAAACAGTCCCACCTAAAGAAATAGAAGCAGTCATTAAAAGTTTGCCAACCAAACAAAGCCCAAGACCAGACGGGTTCAGTGCAGAATTCTTTCAGACCTTCAAAGAAGACCTAATACCAATACTCTTCAATCTATTCCACAAAATAGAAACAGAAGGAACACTACCCAACTCATTCTATGAGGCCACAGATACACTCATAGCAAAACCTCACAAAGATCCAACAATAAAACTTCAGACCAATTTCCCTTATGAATATCGATGCAAAAATACTCAATAAAATTCTCTCAAATCGAATCCAAGAACACATCACAACGATCATTCACCATGATCAAGTAGACTTCATCCAAGGGATGCAGGGATGATTCGATACCTGGAAATCCCTCAATGTAATCCACTACATAAACAAACTCAAAAAAAAAATCACATGGTCATTTCATTAGATAATGAAAAAGCATTCGACAAAATTCAACATCCCTTCATGATAAAAGTCTTGGAAAGATCAAGAATTCAAGGACCATACCTAAACATAGTAAAAGCAATATATAACAAACCAGTGGCCAACATCAAGCTAAATGGAGAGAAACTTGAAGCAATCCCACTAAAATCAGGTACTAGGCAAGGCTGCCCTCTCTCTCCCTGTCTATTCAATATAGTTCTTGAAGTTCTAGCTAGAGCAATTAGATAACAAAAGGTCAAAGGGATACAAATTGGAAAGGAAGAAATCAAAATACCACTATTTGCAGATGATATGATGGTATACTTAAGTGACCCGAAAAACTCCACCAGAGATCTGCTACAGCTGATAAACACCTTCAGCAAAGTGGCTGGATACAAAATTAAGCAAATCAGTAGCCTTCCTATACTCGAAAGATAAACAGGCTGAGAAAGAAACTAGGCAAATGACACCCTTCACAATATTCACAAACAATATAAAGTTTCTTGGTGTGACTCTAACCAAACATGTAAAAGATCTGTATGACAAGAACTTCAAGTCTCTGAAGAAAGAAATCGAAGAAGACCTCAGAAGATAGAAAGATCTCCCATGCTCATGGATTGGCAGGATTAATATAGTTAAAATGGCCATCCTGCCGAGAGCAATCTATAGATTCAAAGCAATCCCCATCAAAATTCCAACTCAGTTCTTCATAGAGTTAGAAAGAGCAATTATCAAGTTCATATGGAATAACAAAAAACCCAGGATAGCAAAAACTATTCTCAACAATAAAAGAACTTCTGGGGGAATGAGTATTCCTGACCTCAAGCTATACTACAGAGCAGCAGTGATTAAAAACTGCATGGTATTGGTACAGTGACAGGCAGGTAGATCAATGGAATAGAATTGAAGACCCAGAAATGAACCCACACACCTATGGTCACTTGATCTTTGACAAAGGAGCTAAAACCATCCAGTGGAAAAAAGACAGCATCTTCAACAAATGGTGCTGGTTCAACTGGCGGTCTATATGTAGAAGAATGCAAATTGATCCATTGTATCTCCCTGTACAGAGCGCCAGTCCAAGTGGATCAAGGACCTCCGCATAAAACCAGATACACTGAA
Source organism: Rhynchomys soricoides (assembly GCA_019843965.1). NCBI lineage: Eukaryota > Metazoa > Chordata > Mammalia > Rodentia > Muridae > Rhynchomys > Rhynchomys soricoides. The sequence continues at coordinate 2,595,360 of JADRCH010000267.1, forward strand.
TCTAATAGAAGAGAAAGTGGGGAAAAGTCTCGAACACATGGGCACAGGGGAAAAGTTCCTGAACAGAACACCAATGGCTTTTGCTCTAAGATCAAGAATCAACAAATGGGACCTCATAAAATTTCAAAGCTTCTGTAAAGCAAAGGACACTGTCAATAGGGCAAAACGGCAACCAACAGATTGGGAAAATATCTTTACCAATAGTAAGATTTTTTTGCCGATAGAGGGCCAATATCCAGTATATACAAAGAACTCAAGAAGTTAGACTCCAGAGATCCAAATAACCCTATCAAAAACTGGGGAACAGAGCTAAACAGAGAATTCTTAACTGAGGAAACTCATAGGGCTGAGAAGCACCTAAAGAAATTTTCAACATCTCCAGGCAGTGGTAGCCCACGCCTTTAATCCCAGCACTTGGGAGGCAGAGACAGGTGGATTTCTGAGTTCCAGGCCAGCCTAGTCTACAGAGTGAGTTCCAGGACATCCAGAGCTATACAGAGAAACTCTGTCTAAAAATAAATAAAAAAGAACGAAATGTTCAACATCCTTAGTCATCAGAGAAATGCAAATAAAAACAACTGAGATTCCACCTCACACCAGTCAAAATGGCTGAGATAAAAAACTCAGGTGACAACAGATGCTGTCAAGGATGTGGAGAAAGAGGAACACTCCTCCATTGCTGGTGGGATTGTAAGCTGATACAGCCTCTCTGGAAATCAGTTTGGCGGACCCTCAGAAAAATGAACATAATACTACCTAAGGACCCAGCTAATTCACTCCTGGGCATATATTCAGAAGATGCACCAACATAAAACAAGGACACGTGCTCCACTATGTTCATAGCAGCCATATTCATAATAGCCAGAAACTGGAAACCACCCAGCTGCCCCTCAACAGAGGAATGGGTACAGAAAATGTGGTACATTTACACAATGGAATACTACTCAGCTATTAAAAACAATGACTTCGTGAAATTTGCAGGCAAATGGATGGAACTTGAAAATATCATCCTGAGCGAGGTAACTCAGTCACAAAAGAATGAACATGGTATGTACTCACTGATAAGTGGTTATTAGCCCAAAACTTTGGAATACCCAAGATTCACTTCATAGCAACCATTGGACTGAGTGTGAGGTCCCAGATGGAGGAGTTGGAGAAGGGACTGAAGGAACTGAGGGAATTTGCAGCCCCATGGAGGGAGCAACAGTGTCAACTGGCCTGACCTCCCGATGCTCCTGGAGACTGGATCACCAACCAAAGAATACACATGGAGGGACCCATGATGCTGGCCACATATGTGGCAGAGGAGGGTCTTGTTAGCCATCAGGGGGAGGAGAGGCCCTTGGGCCTGAGGGTGTTAGATGCCCCAGTATAGGGGAATGACAAGGAGGGAAGATGAGAGTGGATGGGGGGGCGGGGAGGGAATACCCCCATAGAGGAGGGAGGAGGGAATAGGGAGGTTCCAAAGGGGAGATCAGGAAAGGGGAAAACATTTGAAATTTAAATAAAGTATCAAAAACTAAATAATAAAAGAAGAGAGATTGCATTTTATAGTCAGTATTGACTTAAACAATGTATGCATTTTTAAATTATAAATATCAAAAGACTATTTGTGATTTACTAGATATTTTATTTCACCATTATTGTTTTATTTCTTTCAATTTAAAAAATTATTAAACCATTCTTATACATTAATTTTATTTTCAATAATTGCCTTAATAATTCTTTTTTGGTCATCAGACAATAAGATTAGCTGAGCTTATAAAAAAAGTATAATTCGAATATTACTAAGAATAATCCATGAAATGTTAAACATATTTAATTCTTTAATTGAATTTGCAGAAAGATGCCACAGCCTCATTTAATACTATTGAGGACTCTGGGATTAATGCCACTTTGGTGAATGCTGTATTTGATGCCTTACTTAATACTGTAAGTATTGTTTATGGACATATTCCAGTAGTTTTATTCTATGTCTCTTCTTTATGCACAACTCCTTTATTTTTTAAAAAGATGTATTTTAATTTTAATTTTTGTGTGTTTGTGTGAATGAATGTGTGTATGTGTATAAGGGTACCCACAGAGGCCAGAAGTGAGCGCCTGATCCCCTGGAGCTGGAATTACAGGTGGTTATGGGCTGGTTTGTAGTATGCAGGTGTATGAATGCTAGGAACTGATTTTAGGTCTTCTAGAAGATTAGCAAGTGTTCTTGACCTATGAGCCATCTCTCCAGCTCCTCTTTTTCAGGTGCAGCCACTTTGTATTATAATTACATAATCGGATATAATTTTATGATAAATAGAATTTTCAGAAAATTAGGCCATTCTTTTTTTTAATTTATTTATCTGAGGATTAAGCAGAAAATACCTCTGTATCTAATATGTATTTAGAAAGACTTTAAATTCTGCCTTATTTACTCAGGGAAGGTGACTTGAGTGATTCTCAAAGTTTAGTTCTGAATCAGTCACAGGAAGTGACACAGGCTCAGAGACAGTAGGTCATAAGTAGAGATCAAGAATTCAGTTCACTAATGTGATCAATTACGTTCATGTATTTCCAAAGGTCAAATCATCCTTGTAAAATTGAACTAAATCCTACATGACCGTAGTGTATGGGTTTTTTTTTTTTGTAATGTTTTTGAATCAATTTGCTATTATTTTGTTAGCTGTCTTACATCTGTGCTTAAGAGAGATACTGGTCTATCCTAGTGGTTCTCAACCTTCCTAATGCTGAGACTCTTAAATACGGTTCCTCATGTTGTGGTGACCTCCAACCACAAAATTATTTTTGTTGCTACTTTATAACTAATTTTGCTACAGTTATGGATCGTAATATAAATAGTTTTGCAGATAGTGGTTTGCCAAAGAAATTGTGACCCATAGGTTGAGAACCACTGGTCTATACTTCCTATCTTATGACTTTGTTTGGGGCACTAGGATCAAACAGTTTTTCTTTTATTTGGTTATTCAATACCACAGGTCTTCTCTGAGAACATACATACATACATGTAATAACATTATACAGACTATATGTGTGTTCCATATTACCTGTACACACACAATAATTAATGAAAATGACACCATGAATTTGAAAGAGAGCAAAGAGGGCTATATGGGAGGGCTTGGAGGAACGAAAAGGAAAGGGGGATGATGTAATTATATTATCATCTTAAAATAAAATAAAAATGTAATTTTAATAGAACATAGCTTAGTAGCACTTGCCGAGTTACCAAGACTTAACTTATTGGAATAAAATGCATCCCAAATGGCCAGGTATAATTGTGCAATTTGTAATCACAGCAATTAAGACGCTGAAGAAGATCAAAAGGTCTTGGCCAGCCTGGTTTACATACTGAAACCCTTGGCACAGAAAAGTATAACTTGAATCAATATGTACATATCCAAAATATATGCTAAACGTTGTAAGTTAGTAAATACAATCCTGTTGGCCTTGCAATTTTGTCCTCTCAAGGAAAGAAAAATGATTTTTTTTCAGTTACATAAAATTGTTGCTAGTCATCAAAAGATAACTTTGTATATTTCTGCACACTGTATATTGCACATCCCAGAGAGCAACCTCATGGTAGTCTACATCACTGGTGCTTCCTGGAGTTCTCAGGTGTGAATTGGATACTGCTCTTAGTGTCACTCACCCAGTCACTAAGTCTGCTTATCATCATTCAAACAGATCTGCAAGTAAAATTAATGTAAAAATCACAAAATATCCTAATACTTATTATATCTTAATTATTTTCTTTTGCCTCTAGCCTCAAGATATTCAGAAGTCAGTATTGAAGGGAATCATTAACAGCTTGTTACAAGAATGGAAAGGGTAATTGTAACCTGTATTTGATCTGTATAGACGACTTAGATACGTATCTCATGTTTCTTTATGCACGTTTTACTATTAGGAAGTATTTTATATGAGTTTTAATAATGGTATGGATCAGAAAGGGATTAATTATAGAATACTTGAAACAAAGCTATCTAGTGTACTGAGATTGGGATTTCTTGGGATCTGTAAATATGCAAAAGGAAAATGAATCTTTTAAAATTATGTGTAAGTATTTTTATGTACAGATATATGTGCTATGCAGGTACAGGATGAGTACTAGTCCATAATCTTGGGCTTCTTTGTAGCCAATACATGTTTTTCAGAAAACAAGTTATTAGCTTTAAAGAAAACTTTTGTTACCTCAGGTAAGCACCTCAGGCCAGAAGAGTTGAAGCCAACTGGGCCTTGGCTACTTCCTGAGCATGACAACAAAAACCTCATCAAAAACATTGAGACATCAAGCCTATGCATACTTTTTGTTGCTTATGTAAACATGAATGACACTGCTAGTTTGATGAAGTCCCAGACGGAATGGAAAAGGACTTAAAGCAAAGTGATAGGCGAACACCTAAGTCTTGAGCAGAGAGAAAACTCATCAGAGTTTAATATCTCCAGGAGCTTTAATGTCTGAGTTTTGCTTTTAATCTGGGATCTAGTGAAAGATCTTGGATTTCATGATTTCATGTACATGAATCATTTTTAAATTAGAAAGTTACTTCTATGTATCTGTGACAGTGTTCTATAAACTTTGAACAAATGAGAAATGCTGGTCAGATTTGTGACTAAAACTCCCCTGGACAAAACTGATAATGTTAAAATCAAGATATTTCAGGATGTTCGAAGTAAAATTCTTTGAATTAGCAGCTGGATGTGCATTTGTTTATATACATCTTCCCCTTTTATTAAACATAGATTCTTTTCTCATACAATATACTCTGAATACAGTTTCCCCTCCCTCCTAGTTCCTTGCCACCTCCTCTTCTATCCAGATCCATTCCCATTCTTATCTCTCATTAGCAAAGAATAGGCTTCTAGGAGATAACAGAATAAAATATTTGAAAAAAAATTTAAGTTGGATATTTGAAAAGAGCCCTAAGAGAAGGCACAAGAATCAGAGACCTACACATTTACACATTCAAGAGTCCCATAAACTAAAAGCTATAGTGTGTGTGTGTGTGTGTGTGTGCGCGCGCGCGCACGCATGTACATGCATGCAGGGGAACTGGTGTCCAGAGGACCCATGTAGGCCCTGTGGTTGCTGCTTCAGTCTCTTAAGTTCATATGAGCTTTCCTCAGTTGATTTAGAAGACCTTGTTCTTCTGGTGTCCTTTGTCCACTCTTTACCCCGATCCATCTGCCGCCTCTTCCACAGAGTTCCCTGAGCTCTGAGGGAAGGGTTTGATGGAGATATCTCATTTAAAGCGGTATATTCCAAGTTCTCTCTCTGCATAATGTCAGGCTGTGAGTCTCTGTATTTGTTCCCGTCTGCTACAGGAGAAAGCCTCTGTGCTGATGGCTGAATAAGGCACCAGTCTATGAATAGAGCAGAATATCCTTAGGACTCATTTTATTGTTACTCTTTTTTTTTTTTTTTTTTTTTAAAAAAAGAAAAGACAAATAGCATTTAGTTTTATCCTAGGTCTCTGGACTATGTAGTCTCTGGTTCTTGGCCACCCAAGCAGTGTCAGGTATGGCTTCCATCTCATGGCGTAGGCCTTAAGTCAAATCAGCCATTGGTTGGTTACTCTCACAAGGTTGTGCCATCATTGCCCTAGCATATTTTTCAGGAAAGACAGATTGTAGATCAAAGACTTTGTGATTGAGTTGGTGTTTATCATTCTCTTTTGGTAGCCAGCAGAGGATCTTTCTGTGTCATAGGCTCTAGAACATAGTGGTGAAGGTTCTTTGTGGGCACCAGCTCAACCTTGCCATGTTCGGTGAGTTGTGTGGGTGTTATCTTTGGGGTCTTGATGCCAGTTTGTGGAGAACAACTCATTGTCTAGGCAGCAGTTTGTGGAATGTCCATGGGACCCTTTCAGCCAGCAACTCAACTGGATGAAACCCATCCCCAGCACTGGACCAGTGGGAGTTTCGTTTCCCTCATTGTTTGGAGACTTCATTAGGATCACCTTCCTATCTTACACTGGGTTTCCATACTGCCCCTCAAATGCCCTTCAGGTCTAGCTGTCTCTCCCCTCATTGCCTTCCTCAACCTCATTTCACCTCCCAGTTCTCACCTAACCCTCCCATTCTTGTTCCCTACTCCAGTCCATCCATAAAATCTGTTCTATTTCCTTTTCCCAGGGAGATCCATGTGCCCTCTCCTGCCTAGTCCCTTTCTCTATACCTATCTTCTCTAGGTCTATAGAGTGTATTTTGGTTATCATTTATTTAATGGTTAATATCCAGATATAAGGAAATACATACCATATTTATCTTTCTGGGGTCTGAGTTGCCTTACTGAGGATGAGGGTTTTTTTTTTTCCTAGTTCCATTTATTTGCCTGCAAATTTTATGTTGCCATTTTATAAATAGCTGATTAATACTCTATTATGTAAGCATACCATATTTTCTTTATCCATTCTTCTGTTGAGGGACATCTAGGTTGTTTCCAATTTCTGGCTATTATGAATAGAGCAGCAATTAACATGGTTGAGCCAGTGTTCCTATGTTAGGATAAAGTGCCCTTTGGGTATATGCCCAAGAGTGGTATAGCTGGATTGTAACCAGACCTTTGGCTACTTTTAAAAGTTCTTTTTCTACCACCCTTCACCCTTCCAACACCCCCCCCCCCCCCCCCCCCCCCCCCCCCCCCCCCGCCCAACACTAGGTAGGAGAGAAAGAAGGCTAGAGGAAGAAGGGAGCATCAACATCATTAGACTACTTTCTGCTGACTAGGGGCATTGAGTTCCTTGGGGCAAGTTTGATCTTCTTTAGCAGCAGCAGCAGGAAGAGGAGGAAGAGGAACAGCTGCATTTTTATACCCTCCCAGAATTCTAAACATCATACACTTGGAGCAGCTGTCTGCAGCTGGCAAAGTCATGCTTCTGCCAGGGCATGAGGCAAATCATAGTCTGCTGCTATGGACAATAGAAAGCAGCTCCATATCTCACACCTGGAATTAAAACAAAAACACTTCCCCATAATATTTCTATGTTTTTAAAGAAACGAAGAGGGAGAGGGGAAAAGAAGGGAAGAATCAGGTATGGGAAGAGATGGAGAAGATGTACAGAGGGCCAGGAAATTAACAGAGTTGTGTAGCAGTGGGGAATGGGGAACTGGGGGTAGCAACCAGAGAGTCCCAGATGCCAGGATATCAAAAGCTTCCAAGAACCCCACAGGGTTGACATTAGCTGAAATACCTCACAAAAGGGGAGGGAGAACCTGTTGAGACCCTATCCAGAGGTTAGGCATGGCCCCCAATTGAGGGATGGGGCCATCTCCAAATTTTAACCCAGAATTGCTCCTGTCTAAAGGAAATACAGGGACAAAGAGTGGAGCAGAGACTGAAGGAAAGGCCATCCAGGGTCTGCCCCACCTGGGGATCCATCCCATCTACAGACACCAAACCCAGTCACTATTACGGATGCCAAGAAGTGCTTGCTGACAGGAGCCTGATATGGCTGTCTCCTAAGAGGCTCTGCCAGATCCTGACCAATACAATTGCGGAAGCTCGCAGCCAACCATCAGACTGAGCACAGGGACCCCAATGGAGGAGTTAGGGGAAGAAGCTGAAGGGGCCTTATCTGGCTGGCATCAATGGAAAGGGAGGCCCTTGGTCCTGTGAAGGCTTGATGCCCCAGTGTAGAGGAATGCTATGGCGGTGTGGTGGGAATGTGTGGGTGGGTGGGGAGCACCCTCATAGAATCAGGCAGGGTAAGGGGAGATGGGATAGGGGGTTTGCAGAGGGGAAACTGGGAAAGGGGTTAACATTTGAAATGTAAACAAAATAATAAAAGTAAAATAATTAATTTTAAAAAAAAAAAGAAACCAAAATTACCACTGCACTGAATCTTGAGGTAGATTGTTCCCATCATTCTGAAGAACTGCCATATTGATTTCCACAATATCTGCACAAGTTTGCACTCCTAGCAGTGGAGGAGTGTTCTCCTTGCTCCACATCCTCATCAGCATGAGCTGTCATTTGTAGTATTGATCTTAGCCATTCAGAGGTGTAGGATGGAATCTCAAAGTCATTTTTATTTTGCATTTCCCTAATGGTTAAAGATTTTGCTAACTATTTCTCAGCCACTTGAGTTTCCCCCATTTGAAAAGACTATTTAGATCTGTACCCCATTTTTAATTTTAATTGGGTTATTTAGCTTTTTTATATCAAGTGTTTTGAGTTAATTATATGTTTTGTATATTAGCCCTCTGTCAGATTAAAAAAAATCTTTTTCCCATTTTGTAGGCTGCCATTTTGTCTGAATGACAGTACCCTTTGCCTTGCAGAAGCTTTTCAGTTTCATGAGGTCCTATTTAGTAATTGTTGACATTAGTGCCTGCCATATCAGGTTTTATATGGTTTTTTATTCAGCAAGTCATCTCTTGTGCCAGTGAGTTCAAAGCTATTGTCCACTTTCTCTTCTATCAGGTTCAGTTTACCTGATTTTATGTTGAGGTCTTTGATTCATTTGGAATTGAGTGTTGTGCAGGGTGCTAAGTATGTATCAATTTACATTCTTCTACATCCAACTGTTCAGTTTGACCAGCACCATTTGGTTGAAAATGCTATCTTTTACCAGTGTGTACTTTTGGCCTCTTTATCAAATATTGGGTGTCCATAGGTGTGTGGGTTTATGTCTGGATCTTCAATTCAATTCCTTTGATAAAAATCTGTTTTTATGCCAATTCAATGCCTTTTTAATTATAATAGCTTTGCAGTATAACTTGAGATCAGGAATAGTGAGACCTCCAACAGTTCTTTTATTCTTCAGGATTGTTTTAGCTATACTAGGTGGGTTTTTGTGTATATGTGTGTTTTCATGTAAGGTAGAAAATTGTCCTTTCAAGATCTGTGAAGAATTGTATTGGAATTTTGATGGGAATTGCATTGAATCTGCAGATAGATTTTGGTAGGATGGCCATTTTTACTATATTAATTTACCAATCCATGAACATGGGAGATTCTCTTCTCTTCTGGTATCTTCTTCAGTTTCTTTCTTCAAAGACTTAAATTTCTCTCATGTAAGTATTTCTTTCACTTGCTAGATTAGAGTTACCCCAAGATATTTTATATCATTTGAGAATTTTGTGAAAGGTGTTGTTTCTCTGATTTCTTTCTCAGAGTGTCGTTTGTGTATAGGAAGGCTACTGGTTTTTCTAATTTTCTATACAGCTACTTCACCGGAAGTGCTTATTAGCTGTAGGAGTTCTCTGGTGAAATTTTTAGGATTACTCATGTATACTATTATATCACCTGCCAAAAAGTTATTTTGACTTCTTCCTTTCCAATTCATATCTCTTCATCTCCTTCAGATGTCTTATTGCACTAGCTAAGACTTCAAGTACTAGAGCTATAGAGAGGGTGGACAACCTTGTCTTAGTCCTGATTTTAGTGGAATTGCTTTGAGTTTCTTTCCATTTAAGCTGATATTGGCTATGGACTTGTTGTAAACTGCCTTTATTATGTTGAGATATGGCCCTTTGTTTCCCTAATGTCTTCAGGATTTTTATCATAAAGGAATATTGGATTTTTTCCAAAGGCCTTTTCTGCATGTAATGAGATAATATGGTAGTTTTTGTCTTTCAGTTTGTTTATATGGTAGATTACATTTATTGATTTTCATGTATTGAACCATCTCTGCAATTTGGGGATGAAGCCTGCTTGATCTTGGTGGATGTTCTTTTTGATGTGTTCTTGGATTTGGCTTGCAAGTATTTATTGAGTATTTTTGCATCTATGTTCATAAGGGGATATGGTCTATAATTTTCTTTCTTTCTTGGGTCTTTATGTGGTTTGGGTATCAGGAAAATGGTGGCCTCATACAATGAGTTGGGCAGTGTTTCTCCTGTTTCTGTTTTGTGGGAGTATTTGAGAAATAATGGCATTAACTCTTCTTTGAAAGTCTGGTAGAAGTATATGCTAAAACCATCTTGGCCCAAGGTGTTTTGTTTTTTTTTTTGGCTTGATAGACTTTTAATGACTGCTTCTATTTCACCAAGGGTTATAAGTTGTTTGAATTGCTTATCTGTTCTTGATTTAACTTCTAACTTTTTAAAAAGTGGTACCTATCAAGAAAATTATCCATTTCTTTTGGATTTTCCAATTTGATAGAGTACGGCTTTTTAAAGTATGTTTGTATATGATCGTCTGAATTTCCTCAGTGTTAGTTGTTACCATCCCCTTTTTGTTTCTGATTTTGTTAATATTGATATTCTCTCTCTACCAAATAACCTTTCAGTTATTTGGATAAGTGTTTGTCAATCTTACTGATTTTCTCGAAGAACCAACTCTGTTCATTGATTCTTTGTATTGTTCTTTTTTATTGATTTCAGACTTGAGCTTATTTCTTAAGTTTATTACACTCCTTTTGAGTGTAATTTTTTTTCTTTTTGTTCGAGAGCTTTCAGGTGTGCTGTTAAGTTGTTCATATGAGATAACTCCAGTTTTTTAAGTAGGTACTTAGTGCAGTGAACTTGCTTCTCAGAACAACTTTCATGTATCCTTTAAGTTTGGGTATGATGTATATTCATTTCCATTCAATTCTAGAAAGTCTTTAATTTCTTTACTCTGTCTTGACACATTTTTTCATTCAGTAGAGAGTTGTTTAGTTTCTACAAGTTTGTAAGCTTTCTATTATTTCTTTTGTTGTTGATATCCAGCTTTAATCCATGGTGGCCTGATAGGATGAAGTAAGTTATTTCTATGTTCTTGATCTGTTGAGACTTGCTTTGTGTCTGAGTATATGATCAATTTTAGAGAAGGTTCCATGAGGTACAGAGAAGAATGTATATTCTGTTGTGTTTGGGTGGAATGTTCTGTAAATATGTTAGGTCTATTTGGTTTATAGCATCTATTAGCTCTAGCATTTCTATGTTTAGTTTTTATCCAGATGACCCACCTGTCTGTTGGTGAGACTGGTGTCTTGAAGTCTCCCACTCTCAGTGTGTGAGGGTCAATATGTGATTTAAGTAGTGTTTCTTTTACAAAGGTGGGTACCCTTGTTTGGGTATAGATGTTAATAATAGAAATATCATCTTGGTGGATTTTCCCTTTGATGAGTATGTAGTGTCCTTCCCTATCTCTTCTAATTAGTTTTGGTCTGAAGTCTATTTTGTTTCATATCAAATTAGCTATCCTAACTTGTTTTTCTTAGGTCCATTTGTTTAGAATACCTTTTTTTAAAACCCTTTACCCTTAGGTAGTTTCTATCTTTAACATTGAAGTGTGTTTCTTGGATACAGCAAAAGGATGGGTCCTTTTTGGCATCCTTTCTATTAGTGTGTGTCTTTTTTATTGGGGAATTATGACCATTGACATTTAGAGATATCAATGCCCAATGAATGTTGATCCCTGTTGTTTTGTTGTTATTATTGGTGGTGGTGGTGATTATGTGTACACTCATGTGCGTTTGTGTGTGTGTGTGTGTGTGTGTGTGTGTGTGTGCGCGCGCGTGTGTTTCACTTCCTTTGATTTTGGTTGTCTGAATTGTTTATTTCCTATGTTTTCATGTTTATAGGTTTCCTTCTTAGGATGGAGTTTTCCTTCCAGAACCGTCTGCAGGGCTGGATTTGTAGATCAGTATTGCTTAAAATTTTTTTTTTTTTTAAATATCGTATTGTCTCCATCTATAATGATTGAGAGTCTTGTTGGGTATACATCTGTAGTTTCTTAGAGTATGCGGCATATCTGTCTAGGACCTTCTAGCTTTTAGAGTCTCCATTGAGAAGTCAGGCATAATTCTAATAGGTCCCTTTGTTTAATATTCTCCCTTTGTTCTGTACATTTAGTGTTTTGATTATTAAGTGCTGAGGGGACTTTTTTCTGGTCCAACCTATTTAGTGTTCTGTATGCTTCTTGAACCTTTATAGGCATCTTTTCCTTTAGGTTAGGAATTTTTTCCTCTATTTTATTTTTTTTTTAATATTTCCTGGGCCTTTGAGCTGGGATTCTCCTTCTTCTATTACTATATTTCTTAGATTTGGTCTTTTCATGATGCCCCAGATTTCCTGGTTGTTTTGTGTCAGGTGTTTTTTAGATTTAACATTTTCTTTGGTGTATTTATTTCTTCTATTGTACCTTCAATGCCTGAGATTCTTTCTTCCATCTCTTGTAATTCCTGTTTCAACTTCTAAATTTTTTTCATTTCCAGAATTCCTCAGTTTGGGTTTTCTTTATTGATTCTGTTTCCATTTTCAAGTATTGAACAGTTTTATTCATTTCCTTCCACTCTTTGTTCTTTTATAGATTTCGTTAAGAGTTTTATTAATTTCCTCTTTAAGGATCTCTATTATCTTCATTCAGGTAGTTTTAAAGTCTTTTTCTTGTATTTCAGTGACATTAAAAAGGCCTCCTGTGGTAGGAGAGCAAGCCTCTGGAGGAAACACAGTGCCCTGATTGTTATTGATGGTGTTTTTATATTAGTAGCTAGGTATCTGGAATTGGGATGTTTATAGGTCTAGTTTAGTGGTTCTTGGACTTCCTAATGTTGTGACCCTTTAATACAGTTCCTCATGTTTTGGTGACCCCAACCATAAAATTATTTTTGTTGCTACTTCATAACTGTAATTTAGCTACTGTTATGAATCATAATGTAAATATCTGATATGCAAGATATCTGATATGCAACCCCTGTGGGGGGTCATGACCCACAGGTTAAGAACAAGCACCACTGGTCTAGGTGCTGTTCTGGGTTTGTCGTTCCTTGGTTTCTGTTTATGCTTTGGCTTTTCAGAGTGTGATTGCTGTATGCTGCCTAGAACGAAATTTTCTGTGGACCTCCTTCCATAGCCTGCTCAGCTCATGTTTTCCCAGGGTATGCCTGCTGATATTAGAGGTTTGGATAATGGGTTGAGTTGGAGTAGAAGATTGTGATCAGTTTGGAGGTGAGACCTGAAAGGAAAGGAGACCACAGCAGGTTTTCTACTTCAGAGCTGGAGATGCGACTGGAGGTATTGGATCTGGAGGAGCAGGAGAGGTGTAGATCTACTGTCAGCCTGCTTGTTGCCAGTTTACAGATATTTCTGTCACTTCAGGAGTGGACTATAAGCTGAAGCACATTTTCTTTCTTTAATGCATAAGTAAATATTAAGTAAAAGTAATCCATAATCTGCCTTGGAATGCTACAGTTTTCCTCAGTAACTTGCTCTTTAGTAACTCATAACTAGCCTATTTTCCAAGCACACTAGAGACATATTTTTATTTCAATAAAAATAATGCCTATAAACTTGAATTCATTTTGGCTTCTCAGTTCTTACACACATATATAATTGTCATGTTTTGTTAGATACTGTGAAATTAAACACTCATCTGTAATCAATCATGCATGTTCCTTTTTCAGTCCACGAACAAAAGATGATCTGAGAGCATATTTTATACTGTTACAGGTAAGTTAGAGTTATTGAATTCATATGTCAATCTGCATGTGCGAATTAAATTATATCAGATAACTATTACTTGGCAATAGTGTTAATATTCTTTAGAACAATATTTACTTGTAACCCAAAGACTAACATGTGACAAACACTCCGAAGCTAAATTATGCGAGGGATTAAATTCTAAGTGAGTTCGTACCTCCCTCCTACAGTGTTTGGGAACAAACAGATGGATGTTCTTCCATTTCCACTCAGACTCTTTCCTTTGAACTAATTGGCACAGGCTATAGAATTTCCCCATGTACTAGGTTTTGTTTGGTTTTTTTTTTTTTTTTTTTTTTTTTTTTAGCAGTGTTCATTAGAATTCTCATAGAAACATAAAAGTTGTTACTATTTGTTACAAAGCAAACTGTTGCTTGCTTTCTCAGGAGAGAGAGATGGATTCAAAAATATGAAAATATATTAAGGTATTAAGTAAAAGCAAATTTTTATTTTTAATTTTTTTAAAAAATTCTATTATCTTAGTTAACACACTACATTTACATCATTCTTTATAATTTACCAAAGTTGTTCAAGTATATTAACTCATTTGAAGGTAAAATTATTAAGCTATAGTGTTTAGTATGATCAGTATTGCGCTCAAATGAAAGAAACATGGCAAACAAAAGAAGAAACAAACAAAAAAAATGGTAAGGGGGTGGGAAACAACCAAGAAAAAGAAAAGAAACAAATGAGAAAAGAATCAAAAGTAGGAGAAAAAGGGAAACGTGCAGATAAAGAAAAGCTATAAAATGACACCATAAAGCTCAGCTATCGTAGAGGTATGTGTTAGCTCTAAGTTCTGTTCACACATCACCCTTTCCCAGAGCTGTCACTGGATGAAGTGGTCACTGCACTAAGTTCGCTCCTGCCCATTAGTCAGTTTTGAAAAACAATGTTCTCTCTCTCCCTCCCTCCCTCCGCCCCCTCTCTCCCTCTCTCTCTCTCTCTCTCTCTCTCTCTTATCACAATTGGATTAATTTTTAAAATTTTATTTTTACTTTTTATTTGTGTGTCTATGTGTGAGCTACTTGTGTGGAGTACCCAAGAAGGTTGAAGTCAAATGCCCTGGAATTAGCAGTGTACAAAGTTCTCAGAGCTAGAACCAAACTCACGCTCTCTGAAGGGCAGCAGGCACTCTGAACCACCAGGCCATCTCTCCACCTGGCATTTTTAATAATATGACTTTTATGGAAATTTATGAAATGTGCACTGTAATAGAGCTTCAGCTTTTGAAAGATAAATATGGAGTTTGCTTAGTTTAGGAGCATTCTTTCAGTCCTTTAACATTTAAAAGTTGTCAGAGTGCATGCTTGTTATTCTCTGTGACAAATAAAGCTAACTTATTTCTCAGTACAAAAGTTTTACAACTTACATTTATTTAGTTTTCCTTTTGTTTTTTTTTAAATCAAAAAAAAAACCCCACATTCTCTTGCTACTTAATTGAATAATAATGATTTGCCAGCATTTATGAAAAATGGAACAAGGTGCTTTATATGTGTTTTCTTTTTTAAAGCTCAAAACAACTCCTGAAATAGATATTTTTTTCCATTTTACAGCTGAGAAAATTGAGAATTAAAGTTTAAAACCATGCCTAATGGTGCACAGCTAATATGTGGTAGGATCAGCCCTCAGACCCAGGTCTGTTATGACTCCAAAGCCTGTAACAGAAACCAGTTTTGCTTAAATAACAAGTTGATTGTTTTTAAAGAACTATACAAACGCAAATGTAGCTTCCTGAATTTGCCGCTTAAAACTCATTAAGCTTTGTATTTTTCCTTGTTAACACAATTTTAACACAGTTATCTTTAATATCTTTTTCAGAATCCTCAATTTAATATCACATCTACATATGTCATCTATGCTCATTTGCTACGACAGATAGCTACCTTAGTGGAAGCGGACCATCATTTCCTAGTTCACTGGCTTAAAAAGTAAACAAGAACTTTCATAGTCTCTCCCTTTAAATGTGATATTATTAATTTATGATAAACTATTATAAACCTTTACAATTTAAATGTTCTGAAGATTTTTAGGAATGATGTTTATGCTTTGAAATGCTTCAAAAGCCAGTTATAAAATGTATACTTTAGTAATACATAAAAGATATATAAATATTTTTAATCTAAGTAACCATGTTCTTGTGAAAATTGTTGACAATATAGACCACTTGCAGTTTTTATATAGCACATTTCTGGTTTTTATACATTTCAAGTGGATTTGCTCAGCTATTGTTTTATTATGTGTCTTTTTATTTCCTCTGTTAGCACATCTTACTATATATATAATACTTTCTCCTTAATAAAAATACCAGATTACAAAGCATGTTACTTCTTCCCCTCAGGACTATATTTACATTAATAGACATTTCTCCATGATGGGAAAAAACTAAAAGGGCAAAATATTTCCAAAATAAAATTTAAATACTGTCAGTTTTCATGACGACTGTAATAATAGTTATTATTACTATTAATTTCAGTAGTAATAATTACTATTATTGGTAGTAGTATTCAAATACTAACTGTATTACAAAGTCACCATCAATGCTGAACTAGCACACATCACTGAGCCTTTGCTTAGGTGGGTTACTAGGAGCCTCTAATAGCAGTCCTGTCAGCTCACCAAGCATCTGCTTTATGAGTACTTATACTTGATGCTTTATTCCATCTAAATTGAAATAATTAAATTGAGATCATGATGGCTGCACTGTACACAATGCCAACATGGCTGTAACACACACATTTTTGTCAGTACAATACACCACATCCTTCTTGTTTACTGTAGAGCATCACATCCTTCTTGTTCATTCGAAATAGCCAGCACTTAATTAGTACATTGTAAGATCTTTGGGTTTTGAGACAGGCTGGAGTCTGTACCTCAGGCTAACCTGTAACTTACCATGTATCCCAGTGAACCTCTAACTCACAATCCTCTTGTCTTGGTCTCCCAGTTATAGGGATTACAGGTATACACTGCCATGCCTGCCTGGCTGGAGAGTCATTTTTAAAATAACAGAATCATCAAAAAAGGGCATAAAATATGAAAAACATGATTTTAGACACTTAGAGAAGACACTTGGTTGCTGTATGAGAACTGAAAGGAGGGTTACAGCACTACCCTGCTGAGTCTCATTCATGCATGCCAATGCCTCAGGGTTCTCACCACTGTTCTATGTCCACAAGTGGCCATGAAAGCACACGTGCTGACCTGGGGAGTAAGCATACAGGTTAGTCTTCAAGAACAGGATCTGTGAATAATGAAACTAGCTAAATCCTGAAAGCCTTAAAAATTTATTAATGACACGGTCATAATTTTGGTGTTTATTTCTTATTTGAGAAGTAGTATTGGTAGGATTTTAATGTTTTCAGCTTAATATAATTTGTGAGAATGAATAGTCTGTATTCTGTGTAAGGGATGTAGTTTGATCTCTAGCAAATATATTGACAAAATAAATGAAAGTTTTGATTGGAATTATTTCAAAATCTTTACCAGATTAACCCAGAAGAAATTCAAGCAACTGGTAGAGAGGTTGCTGCAATTTGTTTCTTTACGCCTGTTTCCAGCAAAACCTGAAGAATTTCCGCCTCTAACAAAGTGTACCTGGTGGATTCCATCAGCTGCAAAAGTTCTGGCTTTACTTAGTAGGTTCTGAGTATTCACTCACTCTTCCTTTTCTCTTGATAAGTATTAGGGACATATCTGAAGGGTTGCTGAGTACTAGGGGATAGCTTTAACTTTTAAACCATTATTTTGAAGAAAAAGGTAATTTTCTGTTTTATGGATTTTGAAAATAGGAATTTTTAATTACAAATGTTTTACAAAGCTGGGAAGAGCTTTATTTCTGCTTGTATTATAGTCTTAAGTGCATATGATTCACTAAGTATTCATTCCTTAGAAAACTAATGGATTCCCACTAATTTCTGAGGACTCCTACAAGAGATGACATTGGTGGAGAAATGACAAGTAGATGACCATCTTCCCCTTCTCTAAATATTTTTATGATCCTCATCACTTTTTTTTTAAAGCAAGAAATAGCTGCATTTTTTACCACAAAGTTTAAAATGGCCTTTTCATTGGAACTGTGGTTATTTAAAGCAGAAGCTTAAGTTAAGGCTAGCCAGTAGATATTAAAATAATGTGTTTATTGTCAGAATAAGTCATGTACATGCTGGAAAAGATCACTATATAAGAGCTTCTCTTCACAGATACTGCCAACAATTTGATTCACCCTCCCCTTGTTCCTTACACGGATTTCTATAATTCTACCTTGGATCACATTGATCTCATGGAAGAGTATCATACTTGGCAGAGCTTTGGAAATTCTCACAGGTATGATCTAATTATTTACCTGACAAAATGCTATTAAAGTAATAACTGGATTTTAAATTTGTATAAATATGTATATAATTTCTATATAAACATCGTTTAGATATGTAGCTTTAAAATATCATTGTATCTATCAAGAGGTTTAACTTTTGCTACACTTTCAGTTTATACACAGTTAATATAGTTTTGTTTTAATTAGTAGTATCTTTTCAAGAACAGCAAGGTTCTTCCTTCGGTATGAAGTTTCTTGGAGCTTATTTACTATTCTGTGCCATGTCATAAAGGGAAAAGTGTTTTTTTCTCTAAAGGACTAGAAGATAAATATTTTCCATTATGTGAATAATGCATGTTGCTATTTTAGCATGAAAACCCTTAGACACTATGTAAGTGAATGACTGTGAATATTCCATATTAACTTTATTTACAAAAATCTGGTGATAAGCCATCATATCTTGGAGGCCACAGTGTACCAGTACCTAGTCCAATTCATTGATCACACACATATGGCCACTTAATATATGTTCGCTCCTCTCCTTCAGTCTGCACCAGAAAGTGATTATGAATTATTTATACAAAGAATTGATATTTCAGAGAAAGGAGCTTCACAGCTCCTACTGTGACTGTACTACTTTCACTACTGACTGTGGGGTGTTCACCTGGGTACTTCATGCACATAGTAATTTTTATGTATTTTATTTTTTATAAAACCAAAATGGCAAAGGTTGAGAAGCACTGTTTTAAAGTATATAATGAAACCAACATATATCCTTTTAGATTTGTTGCATTTTCTTTTATTTTCAAACCTTTAGTTGGCTGTAGTAACTCATTAGTTACTAGTACTGAGCAAGTTGCATTTATTATCAGTTTTAAATCAGAGTAAAGGCTGTCTAGTGTTCAGTACATAGGGCTATCTCTTCTTTCTCATGTCTTCTTTGCAACTAGTGGCCACAAATATATCACATACTATGTTCAGATGGAATATAGCTAAAAGTGATGGATTCATTGCAGTTACTTCCACTAGCTATACCCACCCACACTGCAGCCACTTCAGATGGTAGTCTCAGCTCTCAGAGGGTTACTGCTGCCGTAGTCATTCTTTCTACATGCATTTATGACTGAGTAGTTTGTGGCATTCATATATAGTGTACAGCTTAGTTCCGATCTGGGAGACAAGTTATTTCCATACCCTTTGATAGCAATGTTATATATCTTTGTAAGTAAGTACTTTTGTATTTTATAGTTTTCTTATTTTTATATTGTTTTTAAATTTATGACTGCTTTTTATATGCTTATAATTATCACTGTGTTTCTTCATTTCTGAAGCTCACACATCAGAAATAGTCCTTGAATAATAAATTGTATGTTCATTTGAACGTGTAAATATTCTGTCCTATTTCTGGACCATCAACACTTGCTTCCTTCCTGGTCCTGCTGCTAGCCATGTTTGGTACAGGTGACAATATAGGTGACTGTGAAAATGGAAATGATTTGTGGGAACAATATAAGTGACTTGCACATATTTAGAGAATTAGTTGTGGCTTCCTATAGAGAATTAAAACACTGTACTTCTAGAAATGATACATTTTTCATAGGTTTGTGGAAATGACTCATGTACATAAAATCTTTTGTGAATGGTAAAACACCATACAAAAGTAATGTTTTATATTGCAATGAGGGTACCTTAGTTTCCCTTAGTGTACTTTTGCTAAAAATGCACCATTTTGCTTTTTCTGTTTTCACTTGTAAAGCAGGTTTTCCTTCTGTCAGTACCCATTCGTTATTTCTATAGCTGCAAAAAAAATCATTATTCAAAGAGACTCAGAACAACAGATGATAAGCATCGCAAGGGTAAGCCAGCTATGAAACATATTTATGCTGACTGTAATCAATATAGTAAATAATAAGTAAGTTAAATGTCTTGTGAATTGTTTCAGTGTAATCAGGATATGTTAAAAATATAATTCATGTTATTACCCCCACAAGGTAACCCTGTTCACAGTATGGGAGATAGAACACCCCTCATCTAGCCAGCCTCCCAGTATATTATAAGTGCAGCAGAAATGTTTCTGATCGACCCAAATTTGAGAAGCTTGTTGGGTCTTCATTGTATAACCATGATGAGACCAGGAGTGCATTAACGCAGATCATTCACACTGTAGCACTCTGGAGTTCATGAAAATCAGAAACAACCAAGACATTAGGTGGTTAACACTAATATATGTCCTGTAGAACTAAGAAATATGCTCAAGGAAAGTGAGCGTTTTATAATTGTTTCTCAGTACATGGGAAATGCACAGACAGTAGGACAGACTAAGAAAATGTAGAGCAAGGTGAAGTTTCTCCCTGGGCCTCTGCACTGCCTACCAGTGTTGAGGACAGCACAAGAGTGAGCGCTCACACTGCTCCTCTACACATTTGCACACATCAGGTGCCTACTGCATAATGAGAGTATGTACAGTGTTATAGATGAAAGAGAAGCTTAGCTTCTTAAAATAGAAAGAAAAACAGGACAGAAATTATTCCCATGTCTTGTTCAAGAGTATAACAACAAAGTTTAAATTATGATATTTCAAAATATAAAAATAAGAATAGTTCGGCTGGAGAGATGGCTCAGCGGTTAAGAGCACTGACTGATCTTCCAGAGGTCCTGAGTTCAATTCCCAGCAACCACATGGTGGCTCACAACCATCTGTAATGGGATCTGATGCCCTCTTCTGGTGTGTCTGAAGATAGCGACAGAGTACTCACATACATACAGTGTACTCACATTATTTTTTAAAAAATAATAGTATACTCCTCAGCAGTTTAGTTCCTGGGTTTTTTTTTTTGTTTTGTTTTTTGTTTTTGTTTGTTTTGGTTTTTTTGTCAAAGAAAAAGAGAGCTTTTGGTGCCTGAAAAGTTCTCAAAATCAGCTCGCGTTGAATATGTGAATGTTAGGAGAGATTTTATTGCTTATGGCTCCAAAGAGAATTCCAAAGCTATGCTGCCCCTAAAGAATGAGATTAAATGGGCATATTTGGTACCAGATACTGGCTCAAAGGTTAATCTGTGTAGCCAGTCTTCTTGACATTTTGACTTAGTTGCATTTCTGTGTCATGTGTCTTTTTTAAAAAAAGTAATTTCTTTTCACTGTGGCTATGTGGTTTGTTACAGTTTAAATAAAGTAGATAGCACTAGTTTATCCAGATTTCCCTAGCAGTATGCTACCACTCTTGCTTAATGTATCAGATGCCATTCCGTGCTGCAATTCTCCTACAGGAAAGGAGAGCCCCAGCTATCCTTTCACAGACTGTGAGAGGGAGGGAGTAGATTGAAGACCCAGCAGCATTGTTAGTTCTCACTGGTTCTTCCTAACTGCCATGCCACTTGAATTAATAACTGGCGACTCTTTGACACAGCTTATGCTGTAGTCTAAAATTGCAAAATTAAGTAAATAAATTCGTTCCATAAGACTACCTAAAATTCTGCCTTTGATGGCCTCTTTCATTGAAGCATTCTTATGGCAAATGCACATTTCCAGTGAAAAGGACCACTAAGCTTGTCTCCATTAGCATCCGGGGGTAAATATATTTACTGTCAACACGTGACAGCTGCTGAGGGTCAAGAACAGGATCAGAAGAGGAGAAAGAAAGGATAGAACAAAGATCTGTTACACAGCACACTGTCCAGGAAAACAGGCGTCCTTGGTAAGATAGAACCCAGAAAAGCAAAATCTACTAAGAGTCTTCACACTGGAGATTGAAGGCCTTGGATAGGCTGTGAATTAACACCTATTATAGTAATCTACAAAACCTTAAGAAGTCTCAAACTCTATTTGGGGCATGAGATATTATGTTATAGCATGTAAGTGTACTTCAGATGTATGAAATACTGATTCTTATTTACACAGAAATTTTCATAATCACCAAAGACAATGAAATAGTCATTATCTAGATAAGTAAATATATAAGCATATTGATTTTATATAATAAATGGCATTTATATATTTCTTATATAGTCTAATATGTTGGTTTTTATATACTCAGTGCTTATATTTTGGACAAACATGAAAAATGCATTTCTCAAATCTTTTAATCTGTATCACCCAGCATATATGTTGTTAACATCTTGGTAAATTTTCTTTTGGTACTCTTTAACCAACAGAGGTAACACAGTGTTGTATACATAATTTTAATCCCTGCTTGAACTATTTTCATAGTTTTCCTACTCAATTTTAGTAGCTGCATTATATTCCACTTACTAGATATACTTAGGATAGTTTTAAACTTTGATTTTATTGATAATATTTTTATAAATATCTTGTGGAATAAATTTATTTCTAATCTTTAAAATTTCCAAAAGTAGAGCTATTGGAATTAAAGATATAAACATTGATCATGTCTTTGAAACTATGGATGCATTAACTTTTTACTTTCTAGAAAATAGTCTTTTTAGACTATTCTTTTAGGATAAATTAAGTATCTAAAATAGCTTAAGCCTGAGCTCAGCATTAGGAATACATGCAGTGCATTAAATGTCCCCCCTTTTACACAGTAAGCTTTGCTATTGAAGGTCTGAGGCCTGTGGAAATTGCAGTTCAGCCTTCTCACTGCAAAAGTTGAACAAAATTTTGGTACCTACTGGCTACCAGGACTCCAAAATAAAGTAATAATAAGATGTTTCACAGGCTAAAATGTGTGTAATTGATTTATGAAATTATTTACATGAGAGATAGCATAAAAAAGAATTAAGCTATTTTGACTGTTTTAAGTGTTTTAAATGAAATTATACTTTAAGTAAAAGTGAAAAATGTTTGCTTTCTTATTTAATTAGCAAAGTCTGGTGGATAAAGTATCTCGAAGACAAAGACCTGATATGAATATGTTATTTCTAAATATGAAAGTAAGGAGGACACATCTGGTTAGCGACTCGCTTGATGAGGTATAATTTATTCCAAAATGGTTCTGACTTATTACTAAAAAATTTTTAAACTCTTATTTCTATGTGCCAATATGTATACTTGCATAAATTCTGATATATTTGATAAATTTCATAAAAATAAGCTTTATAACATTCTAATGTTTATTAGTAGTTGGTTAATTCCTCAGAGGACTTGATGGATGTAGAATACTTAAATATGTAATTCATGTTTCTTAGTGTGCTACCTGGACTCTAGACCAGCCCTCTTTCTTCTAATTAGGTGGACTCTAGAC